>JAMPIV010008418.1:367500-467739 GCA_024509875.1 Oreohelix idahoensis
ACATCATAGATATCATTGAAGCACTATACAAGGACGCAAGCAGTGCTGTTTTTGCAAGCAACGACTTTGGAGAATTTTTCAAAACAACTGTAGGAGTTCGCCAAGGATGTATCCTGTCACCAGTGCTCTTTAATATATATATCTGGAACATATTATGCAGGAGGCTCTCTATGATTATAAATCAACCATATCGATTGGAGGCCGACCTCTGTGCAACCTACGTTTTGCTGATGATATTGATCTGATAGCTGGATCAGAATCAGAACTTCAAGACCTTACCTCTAGACTGGAGAAAGTAACAAGAACGTATGGGATGGAAATTAATATAGAAAAAAGCAAGATATTGGTGAATAGCCATAAGAAACATGTTCCGACCAACATTACGTTAAATGGGCAAACGTTAGAAGAAGTTAACACCTTTAAATATCTTGGGTCCACTATATGTAGTGATGGAAGATCAAGTAAAGAAATCAAGACAAGACTTGAGATGGCCTCAGCTGCCATGACAAGGTTGAATGTGATCTGGAAAAGTAACATCAGTTTTCCTGTGAAGATCAAATTATACAAATCACTTGTATTATCTATTCTCTTGTATGGGTGTGAGGGCTGGACACTCACTGCAGATACAGAGCGAAGGATTCAGGCTTTCGAGCATAAATGTTATAGAAGAATTCTGCGCATTTGCTATAAAGAGCACAAAACAAATGTCTATGTTAGAGAGAAGATAAACACCTATGCAGGCCACCAAGAACCACTTTTGTCAATAGTGAAACGTCGAAAGCTTGCCTGGTTTGGGCATGTAACTCGTCATGACTCCCTTTCGAAAACGATCCTTCAGGGAACAGTCGAAGGTAAACGGAGAAGAGGAAGGCAGAGAAAATCCTGGGCTGATAACATCAAAGAATGGGCAGGACACGGTTTTTCCACACTTGTACGCATTGCTGAGGATAGAGAGCAGTGGAGGACCCTGTCTGCTGATGCTTCCACCATGGCACCCCTACGACCCATGACGGGTTACGGGCTGAGATGATGATGATGATATATATATATATATATATATATATATATATATATATATATATATATATATATATATATATATATATATATATATATGTATGTATGTATGTATGTATGTATGTATGTATGTATGTATGTATGTATGTATGTATGTATGTATGTATGTATGTATGTATGTATGTATGTATGTATGTATGTATGTATGTATGTATGTATGTATGTATGTATGTATGTATGTATGTATGTATGTATGTATGTATGTATGTATGTATGTATGTATGTATGTATGTATGTATGTATGTATGTATGTATGTATGTATGTATGTATGTATGTATGTTGTATGTATGTATGTATGTATGTATGTATGTATGTATGTATGTATGTATGTATGTATGTATGTATGTATGTATGTATGTATGTATGTATGTATGTATGTATGTATATGTATATGTATATATGTGTGTGCTGATGAATCTTACAGGCTCATGTGTAAATCTAGAAGCAAAGCCTGCCTTCGGAAAATATTTAAAACATTGAAAATGATGGCCAAAGTACGACTGTAAGTTTGATTAAGTATTTGAAGAAGTATTTCTTGAATGGAATGAGACACGTACCAGGAACATATGGAAGGATGAAAGGGATTGTAGTACTGTATAATTTGACCTATTACTTAGTAGTTTTATTCGCAACCAAATTATTGTATGAAGGCGAATCATGAGAAACGAATGATGATTAAGAAGGTAGAAGAAAATTATGATCACATTGAATTAATATGATTGTTGCTACTGTACTATACCTCGTGCATCTGCTAGCACGCTAGTCTGAAACTGTCTATCGTCCCCATCTGTGTCATAGAGGGATATTGATAATCAAATATAGGGATTGCGTTTAACTTTGTTTCAGGTTTAATCATATAACTTGAAAACCTACAACAAATAAAAAGAGGTTTCTCTTGATGAAGTTGCAACGAATGCAGTGCCAGTCTATGGACAAGTGCCAGCCATTTCGTGTGTAGCAGTGGGAAGATTCTCAACTGAAAATTTTATCCAGCATCAGAGGGAGCCATCTGCAGTGACTCAGTTAAGTTGCTAAAAAAGCAACAGTGTAGCGTATGCCGGTTCACCAAACAAATAACCGCATCCAGTTCACGTTGAACAGAACAGCATAGTGCTCAATTAGATTGTAAAGATAACACTAATAATTCTTCAGTGAAAGAACAAGCAAGCTAGAACGTCTACCAAGAGATAGATATCTTAACAGAAGAGAAAGACATTTTTGTTGAACTGTTATTTATTTACTTTTGTAAAATATTTAATGCTTTTCAAACAGAAAAGAGAAAATATATCAATAAATTGTAAATATTTACCAGCAGACTTAATTAAATTCTTTAAGTTAAGTTTTTATTCAACGTTGGTACATTTTAATTAAATAATTTCCCTTAGCAGAGTCAGAAACAATATTAACTACAATAATCACAGAGGCGGATCAGGAGAGGTAGCAGTTAGGGACTCAGAGTACTTCATCACCATCTTCTCTTGGAACTTACAAAGCTTGACCCCACCTTTGTGTCTATACACCTTTACTCTCTTCAGAGAAAGGAGTTTTACTGATAAGACCAGACTCTTATCTGGCACTATCCTGGTATCATCTGATACACCTTTATGTCCAGGATATCTCCTTACTTAAATAACATCTGAACCTGTCGCGACAAGCTTCATTTGCCTCAGCTCATGCACCATCTCTACTATGATTCTGCATTGTTTAACCGAATAGTGGGTTATTATTATGGTATATATATATATCTTATCTGTATTCTTAGTTTTGTGCAGCATAGTGTTATTTAAAATTATTTATAGTTTTTGTGTGATATTTTCCTCAGAACGTGATGTACTTCCTTCACTATTTACTGCATATTCTTTTCATTGTTGTGAGTATTCACGACTTATATGTTGATATTTCCTTTTTTGTTGTTTGTTTTTTGTGTTGGATTTTGTTACCTTATTAGCGTTGTGCTAAAGTGGCCATTGGTTTTTTTTTTTAACACTTCTGCCAGGTTTGTTTCTTTATGCGTATAATTTTTCATAATAGTTGTTTTTTAAACATGGAATA
Organism: Oreohelix idahoensis; assembly: GCA_024509875.1. Taxonomy (NCBI): domain Eukaryota; kingdom Metazoa; phylum Mollusca; class Gastropoda; order Stylommatophora; family Oreohelicidae; genus Oreohelix; species Oreohelix idahoensis. The sequence continues at coordinate 370,631 of JAMPIV010008418.1, forward strand.
TTTTTTAGAAATCACGTTTTTATGTGCAATGAATATTTACTTATTCTTTTGTTCTTGATGTTTTCTTAATTAATGTTTCGCTAGTTACTAATGCGGGAATTATTGCTATTATTATCACCACTATTATTATCATCACTATTACTATTATTATTATTTGGGTTGTGGGAAGGTATCCTAAATCAGTGTAGACGGGATAGGGTGCCACTAGGATGGGAGGATTTCAAAGCACCGTAAATCCTGAGTATCGGAGAGGAGGAATCCAGACTCTGGGATTTACGTCACCCTTTATCTGGTGTGTGACCAGGATGTCAGCTGACTACGATGAAACTCGACCCTCAAGTCGGTCCCTGAGCCTGCACAATGCTTGCGTTGTCTATCACATCAACACTTAGAGCGTCTCAGTTGATTTGTTCTGGTTCTTTAGTCGTATTTGCGCCTTCTGCCTGCAAATTCTTACCTTTTTAATAAAAAAATTAATCTTTCTAGATCATTGCAGGTTTGTGGGTTAGCCGTTGTTATAGAAATGGAGCAGAGTTTTTGTATCTGTTTTCTCTTGTTTCTTACTTTTACGAGTCGTTTCCCTGTCAAATTTCTCCCTTATTCCTGTTTTTTTTTTTTCATAACCTTCTGATCGGATAATGCTACAGTGCTAACTTAATTACGTGAAATAATATTTTAACGAAGGATTGTATGTGCACGTAAGTTTGCACGTGCAGAACTTGAAGATTGTTAGTTTCTTTTTATTTGATACGAATAATCTTTCTTCTCTTTTGAAATTACATCCGTTCGTTATACTTGCTGTTTTAAAAGTCTCTTATACATTATTTCTCAACAATTAGACGCTGATTTAAAAATCTATTAACATACTACTTATATTCTTATCATACATGCACTACCTGCTTTATTAATTTTTGTTCTTGTTGTATACCGGTTAACCTAAAGAACATGAGGAAGGAAAAACAATGCCCTCTCAAATTTATAAAGGACAAGCAAGGCAAATTGCTTACTGCCCCGAAGGAAGTAATGGAAAGATGGAAAGAATATTTCTCAGAACTCCTTGATAGTGAGAAAGGTCAAGCATCAGAAATGATAACTACTAGCACAGAAGAGGAAACTAATGGTGATGAAGATGACATAAAGATGGAAGAACTGAAGGCAGCACTGGAGAAAATCAAGATGGGCAATGCAGCAGGGCATGATGGTATAACACCAGAAATGGTTAAGTACATGGGAGCATGTAGTAAAATCTGCGAGAATAATCGCTCATTTCAGTAAGATTTTAGTCATAAAAGGATAATAAATAAAACAGCCCTATTGCGTCTGACGGTGATGCTTTCACTCGCCAGCATAGCGCTGAATTTAGTGCCTTGGAACGGCTTAGAACCGATCCCCCCCGTTTAAACCTACTCGCTTTCCTTGTGACGTACATTTTTAACATTTGCCCGATCTGCTGCATACACATTGTAGCCTAGCCTTATAATTAACGATTTTGCGGAAGAGTGCCGCAAAATAACTATCTGAATTAACGTATTCTGTCAACTTTATCGCAAAATTTAGTAGTGATCCTTACATTTTTTGGTAGTGTTACACGATACAATACAAATTATTAACGCCAATTCTTAACCTGCCGCGCACAACACCGCTTCGCTGACACAGTCTGCCATGCATATATATACACGCTGGAACAACTCTAGCAGAGGCAAACACGCAGACAATTTTATTTTCATCCTCGCGGTAGCATTTCTGACGTAACTGAAACAAGTTAGTTATTTGAAAAATACATGCTAGCGAGATGAAGGAGAGGAAAGATGGCGGTCTTGTGCAAAATTTTATTTGACGATTGACTATGACAAAAATTGAAAATTTAAACCATTATGAAACTGCCCATAAAAATTATATGGTAGTATAACGTAGAGTTCACTGAGCAAGAATGTACTTTAAATAATATGATAGACCCAGTATTAGATAAGTTATTGAGAAAATACTAATGTCTACGGACGCTCGACCAGACAGACTGTCGTTCCTGCTTTGTTTTTTCTTAACGTTAGTAGAGACGCGAGTTTGAAAAAGAGGCAGGGAGGTACATTCAAATTCGCTTGGGTAAAAAGAGTATGAACGGAAAAGGGGAGCGGTAGGAAAAATGTAATCCTAAACGAAACATCTTTTTGTATTGGGCATAACTAAAGCAGACTGGCCAATCGACTACCAGACGCAGAAATTGTTTGCAATTATTTTGTTTTTTTCATAAAAACTGTATTTGAATTCAAGTAGTCGCACGTTTTGATTGGCCAGTGCTAGTGAATATTAGCAAAAGGCTTTGATTATTCATTGCCAGTCAAACTAAAATTTTCATTCAGATACGCTGAGAAACAGCTGTGTTAACTTTAAACTTAAATAAATAAGAAATTTACAGTCTGTGCAGTTCGGAGGAAGCTAAGGCCATTTCTTCTAAAGTCAGCGTCGTTGGTTTATATTTTCTTGAATTGTGGTAAGGGTGCTTTATGAATTAATATGTTTATTCCAACTACCAAAGTTAGATACTGCTATAGGGGAAAGTGAAGGACATGCCGGGAGCAGACATTGTTGAGTCCTCACTTTGAAATGTATCTAACTGGTGTATGTTGTCATGATTATGTTGTCATATTATTATATTAGAATATATTAGTAAGCTTCGGTGTTCAATGAACACTGTCTACATGCCTGAAGCAATTATATTTGAAAAGAAAAGAAGAGAAGATCATATCAAAGGAAATGTGGTTACTCCACATTATTGTATTGAGGAAAAGTATGTAAACGTACAGTGGCGTATCTGCCATAAGGATCTGAGGTGTGGTCACAGAAGGTGGGAGTCATGTAAAATTTGGGGCGAGTGCACCTGAAATGCACGCGAGGCTGACCCCATACCCACGTATGAAATTAAGTGTTAGAATAAGTAATCAGATGTAAAAGGCCAGGGTGTCCTTTTGTTGCAGAGGCTCTATTTCCTGTTGCCAGCTGGTGACAGGAACCCTGCTGAGTACGAATAACACCATCCAGTCTCCAACCAGTCGTTTATGCTGTCAAAGATAACAGTAGGAGCTTTGGCGGGTGGTGAAATTGAGACTTTCTGCAACGACACCTTGTAATATCTTTCAACAAGGAATCCCAGGTGATGTGTTAAACATCTGGGCATAACTGACATTTTCTTGTACGAAACACTAGTATTGCGAAACAATACTCAGGACGTTTATGGGGGTAGGATGAAACTACAGCCCTCATATACAGTGACTCTCCCTTTAGATGAATAAAGTGAAATCTATGAATATTTCCTACAGGAAAGACATATATAAATATATATTAACTTTTTAGTTATTGGGCAAATTGCCCCAAAATTTTAATTGTTCTTTTCTGTAAACTATCTTGTCCTCATTTTCAAAGACCTGTCCAAACGATTTGGCTGGACAGGCAAAATAAAGTGTATAGAAAAAATTGATTTCAAAGAAAAACTTAACTACTAGTTTTATTCTCTTCTTTATAGAGACTTAAAGTGTTTTACTGTTGTGTACCGTCATTACATTTCTTCCCTAGACACTAGGTACACCATACACCAGACACTAGAGCCAGAATAGTGACCGTGTGAGATCTAGGGAGGTAGCGTTAGGTTCCCTGCACATAATTCATCATCATCATTTATAGAGTCAGGGGCCTACATGTGCTTGACCTCACATGGTTAAAGCAGACACCGTTTTCATTCTTTTAGGATACCATCATAACCTCCCCAGCAAAATCAAACTTTGCTACAGAGCATCAGGCGACCTATTACTCTTAAGGGTCCTACAGGCAGCGTGGTGCAAGAAGATCATACCAAAGGATTGGGAGATTGCCATCATAACACCAATTTTCAAAAAGGATGACAATCGACAATGTGGAAACCATAGAGGCATACCCCTTCTCAGTGTCCCTGGTAAAATCTACTCTAGAATCCTAGAGCACAGACTCCGACGCCTAGCTGAGCCACAATTGGATGAGGTCCAGTGCGGATTCCGAGCTAACCGAAGTACCCAAGACCTAATTTTCACACTCAGACAGCTGAGTGAAAAGGCCCTTGAGTATAAGTGTTAGATCCATCTTTCTTTCATAGGTCTGGAAAAGGCGTTTGACAGGGTCCCCTGGAGCAAACTTTGGGACTGTTTGGCGAGGAAGAACATTCCAGCATCTCTGATTCTAGCTATACAGAGCTTCTACAAGTCTTGCAGAAATTATGTGAGGACAGCAAACCATAAGTCAGAAGAGTTCAGGACCACCACTGGTGTAAGACAAGGTGATATCCTGTCATATAAGTTTATAAAGTAATAAAACGGTATTGAATCAGTTTTACAAATAACAGTTCACATGAGACAAGGGACGTTTCGGGTTTTACCCTTCGTCAGCCACAAACAGGTGACAAAGACAAAAATTACATATAGGTACTACAAAACTATACGATGAATAACAATACAAGAAAACCGTAAAATCTAAAAGAAATACTGAAACAAGAAAGTAAATAATCCAACGAAACGAAAAAAAGAAGAATAAACAAAACTGTGGAACTAGTTAAAGTTAGCTTAGCTAACTTTAACTAGTTCCACAGTTTTGTTTATTCTTCTTTTTTTCGTTTCGTTGGATTATTTACTTTCTTGTTTCAGTATTTCTTTTAGATTTTACGGTTTTCTTGTATTGTTATTCATCGTATAGTTTTGTAGTACCTATATGTAATTTTTGTCTTTGTCACCTGTTTGTGGCTGACGAAGGGTAAAACCCGAAACGTCCCTTGTCTCATGTGAACTGTTATTTGTAAAACTGATTCAATACCGTTTTATTACTTTATAAACTTATATTCCTTACCAGTTTTACTGCAGCCCCTTAATTTATTTACTTATACTATGATATCCTGTCAACTTATCTTTTCATACTACTCATGGACGATGTCATCAAGGCATGTAAGAAGAGAACAAAACAAGAAAGTATTCAGTGGGGTACTGGAAGATGAGACAGGTCTGTATTTCAGAGCTGGCATTTGCTGATGATGTTGCTCTGATTGCCAAATCAGAGGCACATCTCCAATCCAACCTGCACGTCTGGAAGAAAGAGCCGGAGAAGAGAGAGATGGTCATAAGCAGCTCTAAAACAAAGTCCATAGTGATATCACGAGAAGAAAGAAGACATCAGATTAAGCTGGGAGAACAGGTCATGGAGCAGGACGACCACTATAAATACCTCGGAGCTATTATTGAACAAAAGGGGGGATTCAAAGAAGAGTTGGCCACTTGGAAAGCAGCAGTTGGGAGACTTTTTCAGGCCATAAATCGATGATTCCTCAGCAAGAGAGAGGTTGGTAAGAAAACGAAGATGGCTGTATACCGCTCTACATATGTCCCAGTCTTGACATATGGATGCGAGTCATGGGCAATGACTACAACCCACAAAAGCCAGATCCAAACCTCAGAAATGAGGTATCTGAGGAAGGTGGTTGAAGTAACAAGAAGAGACATGGTCCGCAACCAAACGATATGTCAAGGCCTAAAATCCCACCCCCTGCAGACCCAAGTAGAACAGTCACAACTAAGATGGTTTGGCTATGTCTGCAGAATGGGAGAAGATCGGCTACCACGATAAGCATGGGAAACAAAGAGCCAGGGATCCAGACCCCCAGGACGATCCAGAGTCCGCTGGGAGGACAACATTAGACAATCTTTGAAGGACCGAGGACTAGAATGGAACTAGGCCAGGAGGAAGACAGCCGATAGGATAGTCTGGCGCTCTCTCTTCCAAACCTCTACACCTCACGGTAGAAGGGGAACGATGAAGTAAGTAAGTATACTTGTTAACTATACTATGTATTTAATTAAGTAGGTTAATTATCAACTATACATTTTTTATTGTTTTATATATATATATATATATATATATATATATATATATATATATATATATATATAATATAATATTATAAATATATATATATAAATATATATATATATATATATATATATATATATATATATATATATATATATATATATATATATATATATATGTATATATATATATATATATATACAGTACTTTGCAAAAAAAATGGCAGTCATATTGCTCAGCTAAATATGCTGAAATCTAATTAAATATGCATGTTCTGCCCCAAATTTACACTCCACTTAAGTGAGCAAACACTACCAAAAGTAAAAAAAAAAATTAGCGTAGAGTAAAGTCCCTTGATAATAGAGCAGACGACAATTTCTAATGCTAGTGGCAGAAAATGGATACAAAGTCAAAGTGTATGTTAATTTCACCGCTTTGGAATGAAGGAAATCAAACATGTTCCAACATTTCTAAACCCTTGAACATTCCTGAACGGACTGTCTACAGAGTTGTGAGTAAATTAAAAGCAGGTAATGGAATCGAGCGAAAAGAAGGTAGTGGGGGGTCAAGAATTTTGGACACAAAGGACCATCGGCGTCTCGCCCAAATCGTTCGGGCTGGGCCAATGAAGAGTGTAGAAAACATACGGCAGCGCATGATCGATTTGGGAAACCCAGGGGTATCTAATGCTACTGTCAACCGGGAGCTACACAGGATGAATTACACAAAAAAGCGGGTAATTTCGTCACCATTTCTCACAGAGACTCACAAACAGATGCACTTGAACTGGTGCCACGAACACCAAAATCTGTCATGGGACAATGTGATTTTTTCAGATGAATGTCCTGTTTGGTCTTATCCTGCTCAAGTAAATATTTGGATGAAAGACACTGTAACGCCTGTGTACCAGCGACCGAAACATACCCATAAATTCCATCTTTGGGGAGGGGTGGCAGCAAGAGGTGCCACCCCACTGTGTGTTTTCACAGGAATTCTCACGAAAGAAAGGTACATCGACATACTAGAGGGACACCTTCTGCCATTTATGCAGGTCATGTACCCCGATGAGTGCACATTTCAACATGACAATGACCCAAAGCACCAAAGCATGGCTGCAAGAGAAGAATGTGATAGTGCTGAAGTGGCCCAGCAACAGTCCCGACCTAAACCCAATTGAAAACGTTTGGGCACTACTCAAGAATCATTTAAAAAAGAGTGGACTCAGAGACGTTGAACAATTGAAGAAGGTAGCTGAAAAATACTGGGACAGTCTGACTCACAATTACCTACAAACACTTGCGGGAAGTATGCCTCGCCGCATCCAGGCTTGCCTTGCTGGAGAAGGCAACATTATATTGTACTGGAACCACTGTTAATAGATAGGGGAGATACCAATCTTCCTCTGGACATACAGTTTTTATTATTATTTGCTTCTATGAGTGTGCTGCGTTGCGAAAATATGACTGCCATTTTTTTTGCAAAGTAATATATATATATATATATATATATATATATATATATATATATATATATATATATATATATATATATATATATATATATATATATATATATATATATATATATATATATATATATATATATATATATATATATATATATATATATATATATATATATATATATATATATATATATATATATATATATATATATATATATATATATATATATATATATATATATATATATATATACGTGGGGCGTTCAGAAAGTAATGCACCACATCGTTTTTCTCAGCTAATAATGAAGATAGAAGCATGAAATTTTGCACACTTCAAATATGGCATGCGCCAAATGTGTGCACCGAATTGCACTGCAACCGGCTAAATAATGCGGCTGCTCTAAACCGTTGAAATGGCGCGTGTTAGCAACTTGCGTTATAAGCAGCGAATTGTGATAGAATTTCTCGTTGCAGAGAAGGAAACTGTTGTGAACATTCACAAACGTCTATGTGATGTGTATGGAAGTTTTGCAGTCGACAGGAGTACAGTCGGTCGCTGGGTTCAGAGAATCAAAGAATCAGGAAGTGGAGATACGGAGCTACTTGATCGGCCACGCTGTGGACGTCCAGCCACAGCCACCAACGCAGAAATGTTGAAATGCGCTGAGGGCATTATTCTTACTGATAGGCGAATCACTACTCAACAATTGGTCTTACAGCTGTCAGTCAGCATTGGTAGTGCAAATGCAGTTATAAATACTCTCGGATTTTCTAAGGTTTGCGCAAGATGGGTTCCTCGAAGTCTCACAAATGACCACCGATTGCAAAGGAAAGCAATTTCTTCTGAATTGTTGGAGCGTTTCAATGCTGATGGAGAGAACTTTTTGGCTAAGATCGTTACAGGTGGCGAAACCTGGGCACATCATTTTGAATCTGAGACAAAAAGACAGTCAATGGAGTGGCATCATCCGCAATCACAACGAAGAAAGACATTCAAGACAATTCCTTCAGCTGGAAAGGTCATGATCACTGTCTTTTGGGACATTGAAGGTGTGATTCTTGTGGACGTTATGCCAAGAAGAGAGACAATCAATTCGCAAGCTTACATTAAGACATTGAAAAAACTCCATCAACGTTTTCGCAGAGTTCGGCCGCACAAGAATCCAGCAGACCTGCTTCTCCTTCACGACAATGCGCGACCTCACACAAGTCTGGCAACAAGGGAGGCAATCACCAAATTGGGCTGGACTGTACTACCCCATCCACCCTATAGTCCCGATTTGGCACCCTTTGATTTTCATCTATTTGGTCCACTTAAAGATGCACTCCGTGGGACAAGGTTTGAAAATGATGAAGGAGTGATTCATGCAGCGAAGAAATGGCTACATGATCAAGACAAAATCTGGTACGGGCTAGGAATACATGCACTTGTTTCGCGCTGACATAAATCCGTACAAGTTGATGGGGATTATGTTGAATAATACCGATGTTTACATGACATATCCATGTATATTGTGTATAAATTTCATGCTTTTTTAATAAACATCTCCTCAGAAATACGATGTGGTGCATTACTTTCTGAACGCCCCTCGTATATATATATATATATATATATATATATATATATATATATATATATATATATATATATATATATATATATATATATATATATATATGTGTGTGTGTGTGTGTGTGTGTGTGTCAGTGCGAAGACTATGTGTAAAGAAGAATAAGAATTCGTGTGTAATGTTGTCGTCACTCTCTCTGGCCTACTTTCACACGCGCTCAGCAGTCACAGAAAAACTCTCTTGATGACAGGGTCCTACTTTTAGTAATGAAACCCTATCAGGTAGCACATGAATCATACAGAAAACAATGTTGTTCACAAGTTTACTTTGTAGGTAATTCCTATGCAACACCATATAACCAAGCTATTTAGGTATTCTCTAGGTAACACAATATAATCCAGCACAGACTGCTGGACTCTGAAATAAAATGAAACCAAAAAAAACTAGCATTGTACTAATAGACAAACATTATCTACGCAATAATAAATACATATGTGTGAAAACTTGCAAGAACATGCATTTATATGTTCATGTGTGTGCGAGTGTGTGTATTTTGTGTGTGGTGTTACACATGTGTGAAAATATGCTAGTCGATGCGCTTAAATGACCATGTGTGTTGTGTGTGTTCATGCAGGTCTGTGTATATGTGTAATCATAAAATAAACATATTTAAGTCAACAATAATGCCTTCATACTCATACTAAATACTAACTACATCATCACGCGTGAGAAAACTTAAATGAAGCACTTCTATCTATGATGAAATATTATACACAACTAACTGGTATAAATGACCACATTTGATCAGTATCTTAGAGGCCTAGCTGCTCTAAAGAACAAGCATATATGTATATATATGTACTCTATTGTTACAGCTCTATACTAAACGTAATAGGCATAGGCTCACGGAGCTAGAGGGTACCCTAATCTTTCTCTCACAAAAATCACTGATGTAAAATTAACCACACTTACAATCTCACAGTTGAAAATAGCGATGAGATATACGTGAAATTACACTAGAAAACACATACATCGCAAATCAGCTTCTATCCAACTGTTATAGATAGACAGACGATAAGAAGCAATAATTCTTAAACCTAAAACGTCGAATATTACTAAATCTAAAGTATTATAACAATGTACTCATATGTAAGCATACCTCTTTGTCGTTAGTTCTCTTAGCACAGACGCAACATATGCGATATTAAATCCTCTACCTCACTGGTGTATCATACCGAGGGTGCATATCGCACAAAAGAAAACGATCTGGCTCCTTCTCAAATCTCACTCGACTCTCCTGCCTAGTATTTTGCTGGGAACTGAGAGAAGAGTGATTCCTCTCCAATTATGGCAGTGAGAAATATAAAAGACCCTTAGGTCTGAGAGATAACACCAAGTCATCTGCAAAATCCAGATCATCAAGCTGTTTAGTCAGATTCCACTGGATTCCATTTCTGTTGTGTGATGTCGATGTTTTCATAACCCAATCTATTGCTAGTTTTTTTTTTTTTTTTTTTTTTTTTTTTTTTTTTTTTTTTTTTTTCGTACGCCCGCTAATACTCGAGGCGAAATCTCAGGTTATTATTTATGTCTAACCTGACATTGATTTTACGTGAGTATCCCTTTATTTCTTGTACAGAGACAGGTGTCCCTCGCCATTCAGGCAAATACTCGCCGATTTCGGAGGTACCCATTGCAGCTGGGTCGGCTCAGGAGCCGCCAGTCCCTGGTCGACGACACTCCTTCAAATGTCCTCGCCAGGTCTCGAGTTAATCCAGTCCAAATCCCGGTCGACGAAAAATCCTCAAATGCCGTCGCCCGGGTTTGATCCTGTATCACCCGGTCGCCAGAGCGGTGTTCTAACCACTACGCTAGCGCGGCTCCCAATTGCTAGTAAGAAAAGAAATGGAGACCAGAGGCATCCATGCCTCACTCCTGTTCTAATCATAAACGGTTCTGTAAGTTGTCCTTCATGAAGAACTCTACATGTCATGTCTTCATAGGTCTTCTTTATTAAGTTAATAATCTTCATGGGAACTCCATAATGCCTCATCAATTTCCAAAGCGATTCTCTGTCTACACTGTCAAATGCCTTTTCATAGTTCACGAATCCGATGTATAGTGATGAATTCCATTACAGACTTTGTTCAACTATTATTCTCAATGTGGCTATCTGGTTCTGTACAGGATCTATTTTGTCGAAAACCTGCTTGTTCATCTCTCAGTTGCTTGTCTATGGACTCTTTTAATTTCGCCAGGATGATTCTGTTTAATACTTTTGTTGGCACTGTTAGTAACATTGTTCCTCTATAATTTGTGCACTCTTGTAAATTTCACTTTATTAGGCAACTTGACCAGATAACCTTCCTTCCATTCTGCTGGAATTTCCTCTCTCTCCCAGACTTTGCCAAGTAGTTTGTATAATATCTCTGTAGAGGTATCAATATCTGTTTTGATGGCCTCTGATGGAATGCAATCTGGACCAGCTGCTTTTCCATCTTTCAGAAGCTTTATGGCTTTCTTTATGTCTTCTCTACTTGGTCGTTCACAGCTGATTTGTAGCTCCTCTTCTGCTGGCTGGATGTCTGGGAGATTAGTTAGAGATGGTCTATTGAGACGTTCCTCAAAATGTTCTGTCCACCTATTCATTTGTTCTTGTATATTACTAAGCAATTTTCCATTCTTATCTTTTATGAGGCCATTTGCTTGCTTATATTTCCCTGTTAGCTTCTTTGTATTGTTGAACAGGTCCCTCACATTTCCCTGAATTAGTGCAAGACATTCTCTTTCAAATGTGGAGTAGTTACGTTCTGCCGTATTCAATTTACGACTACCATATACAACTGGGAATAACAGATTCGGATCGGTGTCATCTGCTTGAAGCAGGGTTGACCCGATGCCCTGACCCGAAGTGTCGACCCGCAATATGAAAGGTTTCGTGAGGTCAGGTAGCCTTAAACTGGGGTATCCGGACAATTGTCCTTTTAAAGTGACGTATGCTTGTTCGCACTTGGAATCCCAAATAACCCTGTCCGGTCGCCCTTTTTTGGCAAGGTCAGTAAGGGGTGCCATTAGCCCGTTGAAATTTCGGATAAATTTTTGATAGTAAGCGCACAGTGATAGAAAAGAACGAGTGTCTTTCTTCGTTCGGGGCCTTTTAGCTGCAACAAATTTTCTCAATATTTTTTGGTAACAGGTCACATGCAGCCTTGAGAAATAGTATGCCCCAGGAAGTCTAGCTTATCAAGCCCGATGAGACATTTGCTAGGTCTGGCTGTGAGACCAGTTTCCTGTAATCTCCTGAGGAGCATAGCAATCGTAGCAATATGTTCGTCGTAGTTTTCCGATGCGAAATTATGGATGTGAGGACTGTGCAAATGTTCTAAAAGCTTCCTCATCATCCTGGTGAATACTCCTAGTGCGTTGTGCATTCAGAACGGCATCACATTAAATGTGTAGTGTCCTTCACTGGTGCTGAAAGCTAACAAGGGTTTAACTTCCTCCTTGACTGGTATTTGGTAATAACCTTCATTCAGGTCAATCTTGGAGAAAATTCTTGCCTTGCTAAGCTTGATGAAAAACTCAGAAACGGTTTGTAGAGGTTCGGGCTGAAATTCCGTTACAGTGTTTGGTAAACGATAATCTATGCACAGCCGGACTTCCTTATTGGGCTTCTGCAACAGTACTACACTCGAACTGTAAGGAGAGGTAGACTCACTAATAATTTCTGATTGACGTAGCTTGTCTATTTCTCCACGTAGTGCATCAGCTTTAGCGTACAGAATGGGGTAAACTCTGGTTCGAACAGGGGTCTCGTTCGGCAATTTCATATCAAATTCTATGAGATTTGTTCGACCAGGTACATCCGTTAAGACTGCCGTGTACTGTTACAGTAGCGCCCTGGTTTCTGTCTGTTGTGCTTCCGAGAGATTGTCGCCGAATTTGACATCTTTAAAAGATTCCGTTTGTTGCAATGGATACTCCATGCAACTATCGTCATCTCCCTCATCTTCCGTCGCTATGGCGACCACCAGGAGATGCTCGGAGGACGGCACCGGTCTTTCCAAGTATTTCTTTAGCAGATTTACGTGATAGACCTTCTCATTTCCTTTAATAGAGATCTTGTAATTAGTGCGGGAGATCTTCTTAAGGACGGTAAACGGCCCTTGCCATCCGATGCGAAGTTTGTTGTTTTCGGTTAGAACTTTCTCCCCTGGTTGGAGTTCTCTTTCTTTCGCTGCTTTATTGTATCTTTGAGCGTGCTTTGCGCGTGCTTTCTTAAGGTTGGTGGTTGCTAGGTCCCATCCTAGTTGAAGCCTTTCTTTAAGCTCTGATACATATTTCCTTGCTGAGACGACTGTCTCGTCGGACTTTTGGTCTGTCAGGGACCGAAGTAAGGCTTCTTGTGGCCCCGTTATAGGTCTGCCAAATAAAAGTGTAGCTGGGGAAAATCCTGTAGATGCATGGGGAACTTCCCTGTAGGCGAATAAAGCTGCAGGTATGTAAAGGTCCCATCTTCAGGTTTCTCATGTCCCAGCTTACGTAACATCATGGTGAGGCTGCCGTTAAAACGTTCCACGAGCCTATTTCCGGCCGGATGGTAGGGGCTTGTGTGGATGTGTTTGACCCTCAAGATCTTAAAGATCTCCTCCATTAACAGGCTACGGAATTGGGATCCATTATCCGTCAAGACTAGTTGAGGAAATCCCAACCGTGTAAAAATATGCACGAGGGCTTCTGCGACATGCTTGGAATCCGTGCATGTTAGCGGTATAGCTTCGGCCCACATAGTGCAAGTGTCGACTAAGGTCAGGAAAAACCTGTTCCTTCTTTTGGTCCTTTCTAGGGGTCCAACGATGTCGACGGCAACCCGTTCGAATGGAGTCCCCACTATTGGCATTTCCCCCATGGGGACGGGGGTGTCAAGTGCTTGGGTGCCACCCGTTGGTACTGTGCGCAAGATTTCACGTATCTGATAATCTCAGAGTTCATTCCTGGCCACCAATAGTGAGTCTGTATTCGCTGAATAGTGGCGTTTTGTCCCATATGTCCACTAAAGGGAAGAGAGTGCCCCATTTCTAAGATCTGGCTTCTGTACTGCGTCGGTACTAGGAGCTGGTTATTCCCTTGATCAGGGTCGCCCGTTCTACGATACAATACGCCATCCTTCGAAAAGATGTCTCCGTGGTGTCTGGGGTCCTTAGCCATGGGCAGTTTTCAAAAGCAGGGCTCCAGAGTAGGGTCCTTTTGTTGCGCCTCTTTTAGTTCATTCGGTAACAAATTTTGCGCAGGCTCCCGTTCCTTCTGGGTTTGCCCTCTTGTGGTTACTGCTGCCACAATCGGCTCTTTCGGTCTCCCAACAAACACATATCTACATTCCAGGATAACTGGATAGATAGGATCATCCATAATGGCCGCTTTAATAACCCCTCTGACAAAATCAGAGTGTATTTCTACCAGTGCGATAGGAAGCGTCCTGGGTGCATCACTCTTAAAAACTCCACATAGTTTGACGGTGTCCTCTGTCTCCTGACCGGGTTTGACTAGGTTCCTGGCGACAATACAGTCAAAAGATAATCCAGTGTCAAAAAGACAAGTTGTTGAGGTACCGTTCAAAATAACAGTTCATCGCGTTGATGGTCTCTCTCCCTCAGGTTGAGAATCACTGACATTGACTCTTCCTTGCGAGGCTACTTGCAAGCATCCGATGCGATTTTGCCCGGCGTGTTTGCCCTGATCAGACGTCCCTGCTGTAGGGGTCTTTCCCTTGCCTTGACCTTGGTGGCCGCGCTGCCACGTAGGCCTTGTGGGTTGATCAGGATTATTGTTGTTGGTGGGATATCGGGTCTTAGAGAATTTCGATTTTTCCTGGGGAGGTCTCTGGCGTATGGTTTCTCGTTCCTTATAGTGCTGGGAGGAATTTAAAGAATGGGATGACTGATCTAGATTATGTTTTCGAGACGGCTCATCTGTTGGTTTACGTTTTGTGCTAGGAAGTTCGGCCATTGCATTTACATAACTTTTCGCCTTATTGAGGATGTCATCCAGCTTAACTGCACCCTGCTCAGCCAGAAATCTACGGGTCTCGTTCGACAAAATGGTTTTTATTTGTTCCACAAGAACAAGTTCCAGAATTCTTTCATACGTAAGAGGAAGTTCTGAAAATTCCAGGTACTTTGTCAAATAGCCCGTCAGACGTGAAGAGAACTGCGGAAATGACTCCGTGCTCTCCTTTCGGCTGTTTCTGAACATTTGCAGAAATTTGCGAGCGGTCATTTCGAAACGCTCCAGTAAAGCCTTCTTTAAAGTGTTGTAGTCATTTTTGCTGCTTCCCAGCTTCACGTAGACATCAAAAGCGGTACCTTTTAGGGCCTGTGAAAGTTTTAGGCACCACCGGGAACTCTCTAACCCATACAGATTCGCCATTTTCTCAAATTTCTCTAAGAAAGTGTCAATTTTCTCGTTGGACCTGCTATTTTTCTCGGAGATTCGCTGAATTGGTGCGTTGATTATATATTTTCCTAGGGGATGTTTCCCTCTTCGTACTGCAGGTATTGGGTTGGGATAAGTTTTTTCTAGGGGGGTTCTGTCGCAGTAACTGTGAAAATATTATCAAACCGCAGAATGTTACTTCCAGGCTGTTCTCGGAAGGAAATAGCCGAGTATGACCCGTGACTGCTCTCTCTGTAGAATTTGATGGATAGAAAACTGTCATATGGGTTTGTTTAAAGAAAATTAGTGCTGTAAGTTCTGCCGCGTCAGGCCAGGGAACTTTATATGAGTCAGATAAAGAAAATCTTCTGGCATTGTTCGTTCCAGTTTAACCTTTAACACAATTTAACATTGAAGGGTTCTGGTTATTTAACCGCTCTTATGGGTTGAGAAGGTGGACCTATAGGGGTCTCTAACATCAGATTTTTTTGCTGTCAATGTTTGTATGTTTAGGAACATATAATTGGGATGCCTTAAGCCATCTGATCATGTATCTCAATAAAACCGTTGGATCGAAAAGGTATGATCACCTGTATAAAAGAGAATATAGAAAACAGGTAATCCTACTATAATTATATTCTAACACTCGCGTTTTTAGGTAAGACCTGTAAAATCACTCCGGTGTTTAATTATTTATATTAAAAAGAACTTCACGAGTGACCAGCTAATGTATCGCTTTTACCACTAGCTAATGAACAGTTAATTACTCAAAATTTACACATGATGAAATAGAAATATATGGTTATTAAACAATTTCGATCACCTAGCGTCTTAAAATTATGTTACGCATCTATTACTTGGAAAATAATGGATAGTTACATTTTCGATTTACATCTGGAGAACTTTGCTATAGGTTTATTTAATAGGCTTAAATTAACACAAAAATCCAGTGAAATATAATGAACTTTACACGTTAAAACTCTAATATTTTATTACCGCAGCACACAGGATGAATTCAGACTCTACATATAGAAGAAATCCAAGATTCTTGTTGATTCTAATATATGAGCTAGGTACTTCTTCAACTCTCTGGCGCGAATCATAACTGCATTTTTAAGAGATTTCTATATGTATAGTTTGATCTTAATAGCTCGAGAGAGAAGACAGTAGGCGTGGCTAAACTACAATAAGACAAAAGCGAATGACGTGGCTGTTAGCATGATAACTGATTGCATACTAATTAGCATGCATGGGAATTCCACGCGGGATAATGCATACTAATTAACACGCGTGGGGATTCCACGTGTGATCCACGTTGGCGATAAGATTACAACAAAATTTGAGGGGCCCCTGGTGAGATTCAAGGGTAGGGTAGGTTCTATTTTCATATGTGACAAGTATGAAATTCAAAATTTACTGATTGTTTTTAAAATAAATCTGATTCGTTTCTCATGTGGCAGACTCTGCATGAATCCTTTATAATCGTTGTTACTTTCAACAAATATTGTCAGACTGTTACGTTGTTCAAAGCACATGCATCGTCAAATGCAACATCTTTATCAATTACTGGTAAATATTTCATTAAGCTCGCACATCTACACATGGTGTTACTTCAGGTAAGATCATCCGTGAAAAATAATTGAAATCTAATGATTTCATCGATATCAATAAGTCTTCTAAACAATTGATGTACATGCATTTATTAACCTCGTGAAACGTATCACACAAACTATTGTTACGGTAGTTTTATTGATATCGTCTGCTAGAATTGGCAGTGCGCATTTTTAGGGTCAATGGAAGTAATATAAATGGATGTTTATACTTCGCGAATTAATGAACGTGAAATACACGGTCAAATTATGACGTGTTCGCGTCGATAAGGTCACGCTTCGTGACTTAGTTACTGTACCCTTGTTACGTTGTCCGTCAAGCCGAACGGTCGTGTTTTTTACCTCCTTCCACTATTGGGCTTTGCTAATAGCCATAATTATGTAAAGTGATACCAGGACTCATGGTCAGTCCAGATAATAGTAAATACAAGTGAATTTATAAGGTTACTAATTAACCTGTGTTAAAAAACGATATTTAATAAGTAATTTGATTATATCGTCAAGACATCATGCGCTCACTTCTGGCTGTCTGGATTCCAGTAGCGCATGTACATAGCCATGATGGTCTGTCGACATGATTTCAATATGACCCGGACGGATATGAATATATATGCAAGTAAATTCTAATTAACTGTATGTAAATATTGTACCTGTATGACTGTCTTCGTGTATGAACTGTGAATAAACCATGGACTCTAACTTGAAGACTTATCTACGTCGATACGTTGCGGATGTGTGGCTGCATTGACAATGTTGATTAATATTACCTTGAAGAACTCTTCCAATGAGAATACTTATAATATCATAATAAGCTCCGAAAGGAACGAATGTCTTCTTGGACAGCCAACACATAATGAGTCCATATAACGGTGACCCTCATTGAAGATTATAACCGAACGAAGCACGCATTCGCGATTGAACAAATACTGAACCAGCTCAGCCTTATCAGCCCCTTATCCCATCCTTATCAACTATGAAGTCCACCTCTTCGTTTTCATACGAAGCATATTAGGAATCTTCTAGAGCACAGACTCTTAACACAAGCGCTGCTTAAGAATGTCTATCACGGATTTAATACAGTTTTGCACTTCAACAACCGAACTCTATTCCTTTGCAATTAGTGCAATATTTACTTGAAAAATACTCATTAGAGAATATACTTTCATCGGATACTCTTCGAAGCCATGTTCAGTCTCCGAGGGGAAAACTCTGTACAAATTGCACTTCTGAAAACAGTCGCCCTGACGCCCTAATCTTAAGTTGGAAAAGAGGACACATCCGGGAGAAAGAGGAAGTTTCCGGGGAAAAGAGGACAGATGGTTACCTACCCTATGGTAAAAGGGGTAAAGGAAGACCAATGAACGCACGGAGAAGAGAACTGGTGCAAAGATGAAGGGGATGAAGAGGACAATGAAAGACCTTGAGCTGATGGCACGGAACAGGAAGAGCTGCCATAAGTTTGTTAAAGGCCTATGCTCCTTGGAGGATTTAGGTGATTAATTAATGTAACAGCATTTGTTTGTTAAGCCTCAGTTCTACCAAACTGCAAATTCTCATGTTGCTTGATGGACAACATACCGTTATTGTCCAATGATTGTCACAACGTGTGTGGTCACGATACAAAAGGAACAGAGAAGAAAATTGTACTCGCAAAAAATAATTACAGGGATGTCCACAAAGATGTTAGTTTATTGTATTAACATATATTGTACCACTCAGAAAGTAATATGGTTAAACGCCAAACCCGAGCCAACAAAAGGAATTTCCTAGACGATCTTGCAAGACAGGCAGAAGAGCAGCACTGAGAAATGAACAAAGCACAGTATACAAAATAACTAAATTCATCAGCGGAAAACGAGGTGCAAACAATATTACGAGGGGCGTTCATAAAGTAATGCACCACATCGTTTTTCTCAGGAGCTGTTTATTCAAAAAGCATGAAATTTATATACAATATACATGGATATATCATGTAAACATCGGTATTATTCAACATAATCCCCATCAACTTGTACGGCTTTATGTCAGCGCGAAACAAGTGCATGTATTCCTAGCCCGTACCAGATTTTGTCTTGATCATGTAGCCATTTCTTCGCTGCATGAATCACTCCTTCATCATCTTCAAACCTTGTCCCACGGAGTGCATCTTCAAGTGGACCAAATAGATGAAAATCAGAGGGTGCCAAATCGGGACTATAGGGTGGATGGGGTAGTACAGTCCAACCCAATTTAAGTGATTGCTTCCCGTGTTGCCAGACTTGTGTGAGGTCGCGCATTGTCGTGAAGGAGAAGCAGGTCTGCTGGATTCTTGTGCGGCCGAAATCTGCGAAAACGTTGATTGAGTTTTTTCAATGTCTTAATGTAAGCTTGCGAATTGATTGTCTCTCCTCTTGGCATAACATCCACAAGAATCACACCTTCAATGTCCCAAAAGACAGTGATCATGACCTTTCCAGCTGAAGGAATTGTCTTGAATTTTTTTTCTTCGTGGTGATTGCGGATGATGCCACTCCATTGACTGTCTTTTTGTCTCAGGTTCAAAATTATGTGCCCAGGTTTCGTCACCTGTAACGATCTTAGCCAAAAAGTTCTCTCCATCAGCATTGAAACGCTCCAACAATTCAGAAGAAATTGCTTTCCTTTGCAATCGGTGGTCATTTGTGAGACTTCGAGGAACCCATCTTGCGCAAACCTTAGAAAATCCGAAAGTTTTTATAACTGCATTTGCACTACCAATGCTGACTGACAGCTGAAAGGCCAATTGTTGAGTAGTGATTCAGTAAGAATAATGCCCTCAGCGCATTTCAACATTTCTGCGTTGGTGGCTGTGGCAGGACGTTAACAGCGCGGCCGATCAAGCAGCTCCGTATCTCCACTTCCTGATTCTTTGATTCTCTGAACCCAGCGACTGACTGTACTCCTGTCGACTGCAAAACTTCCATACACATCACATAGACGTTTGTGAATGTTCACAACAGTTTCCTTCTCTGCAACGAGAAATTCTATCACAATTCGCTGCTTATAACGCAAGTTGCTAACACGCTCCACTTCAACGGTTTAGGGCAGTCGTATTATTTGGCCGGTTGCAGTGCAATTTGATGCACACAATTGGCGCATGCCATATTTGAAGTGTGCAAAATTGCATGCTTCTATCTTTGTTATTAGCTGAGAAAAACGATGTGGTGCATTACGTTTTGAACGCCCCTCGTACATTAGTAAGAGACAAGCAAGGAAATCTCATCACGACAGGAAACAAGATGGGCAGATAATTTCAGAGAAACTCTGAACAAGGAACTACCAGAGGCACAATTGAATGTTCTTGAGGCTGAAAACGATCTTGATGTTAATACAGACATTCCACGAAAAGAAGAAATCATCACAGCAATCAAAGGGTTAAAGAATGTAAAAGCTCCTGGCCATGATAACTTAAATGCAGAGCTATTTAAGACAGACCCTAAGCTAGCAGCGGAACTATTAGAACCACTATTTGCACAAGTCTGGAAAACAGGGACAACACCAACAGAGTGAACAAAGGAATAATTGTCAAATTGCCCAAGAAGGGAGATCTTGCAGACTGCAATAATTGGAGAGAAATCACTCTTCTCTCTGTTCCCAGCAAAATACTAGGCAGGATAATTATACAGAGAATTTCAAAAGCAGTAGACCACAAACTGAGGAAAGAACAAGCAGGATTTAGAAAGAATTTCGTTGATTTTGAAAAGGCTTTTGACAGTATACATAGGGACAGTTTATGGAAAATACTTAGGGCTTATGGAATTCCAAGCTGCATAGTGTCAATCATAAAAAGCCTCTATGTCAACTTTACGTGTAGTGTTGGGCAGAGCAACCTAACCTTTGAGGTGAAGACAGGAGTACGACAGGGATGCCCCTTATCAACCACTCTATTTTAACAGTCATAGACTGGGTGATGCGCCAGACAACAGAGGGCATAAGATGGACTAAGATGGACTACATTTTCTACATTGGAAGATCTGGAATATGCAGATGACATGCACTACTAACACATTCACGTCAACAAATCCAGGAAAAAACTGATAGACTTAATAAGTATAGCCAGCAGATGGGCTTGAACATCAATTTAAAGAAGTCAGAGGTCATGACGCTCAATGTGAGCAACCCTGAGCCCATATCAGTAAGGAATCAGCAACTGGTACAGACAGACACCTTTACATACCTAGGATGCATAGTAACACCAGACAGCAGGGCAAGCAAAGACATCATCAACAGAATGAACAAAGCAAGAACAGCTTTTTTTTTAAGCCTAAACAACATCTGGAAGTCCTATCAATACAGCGCAAGCACAAAATTAAGATTATATCAGAGCTGTGTGCTTTCTGTGCTTCTCTATTGTGCGGAAAGCTGGAGATGTACAAAGAAGCAAATGTCGAAATTGTCCTCTTTTCACACAACATGCCTAAGAAAAATTCACCGAATCTTTTGGCCGAATACCATCACCAACCAAGATCTGCTTACTCGGAGCAAGCAAGAGGACATGCACACCGCTGGAGCTGGGTTGGCCATGTCCTTAGAAGAGATCCCGATGCCATCACAAGAACAGCTACGCTTTGGACCCCTGAAGGAAAACGAAAGAGAGGCCGTCCAAAAACAACTTGGCGGAGGACTGTGGAGGCTGAGATGCAAAGAATGAACCAGAGGTTGGTACACTGTACGAAGGATGGCCACCGACCGAGCAAAGTGGAATAAATTTGTTGTTGCCCTACAAGACGCCACTAGGCGTGATGGCCACTGAATGCTTTGACGGTCGGCGGCTAAGGATCAAAGAAGAAGTTACTTGATGACGTGGCTGCAGCTTTGCTCCACATTTCTAGCGGTCGTGCTTTTCTATTGGCACTGATGGCCTTCAGCTTAAAAATGTCAGTCTTATTAACATGACAGGTACGAGAGACTACCATTTTGGGGCAAGAGGAAAAAAAAGCGCACAGTTTGACGTCTTTAATTTACCTTATTCACACTAATTGGCACAGCATAGTGATACCTTTTTTCAGGTATCGGCAACTAAAATTATTATCTGAAATTATCGAAACAGTACATCCTAATTATAACTCATCAAATGTTGAACAGGATATATCTTTTTTCAAAAAAAGCATTGCAAAATAAAAGTTACATTTTACATTTAGCTACGACAACTGAACACTTACATTTATGCCAAAACGACAAAATTCCAGGATGACCAGTTGGAACTTGTGGACTTGCATCACCTGTCAAATCTCCATTTTTTTCTTTACTGTTTGGTGTCCCCTGCTTGCCATTCTGTATGAGACTAAAATAGATAAAAGATGCGTCAATGTTTTATTCGCGTATTTTGTTTCCGCATTATTTAGTGTTGTTAATGAACGGAAGTTACAGATTTGCAGCGTTAACGCTGTTTTTGGTTGAGAATATCATTAAAGGTAATGTAACTTACTTCTTCTTTATTTTTACTGCGTCCATTTAGTTGAAATGAACCACGGTAGGCCGTGAGTCCAATTACGTCCACATATCTATCGAACAGTTAAATCGTTCACGTCGATACGGCCTTAAGTTACACTTTCGAGACACAGTATTAAGGGCTAGGCCTTCTGTGTCTCTGAAGTTTTATATAAGGCCGTATCGATTTGAGCGACTTAACTGTTTGCCAAATCCAAAGACATTTGGGCGGAAGTAGACATACAGCCTACCGCGCTTAAGTGACTGCTATTGTTTACAGCGACTATGTGCTTGTCAATAATTTTTATGTTCAGAAATTTTGGTTGTGCATATTTTTGGTAATCAAAAAATGTTGAGGATTTGGCGAATCAACGGTAGTTCTTTGAATGCGTCCTACGTGGACTGGTGTCTTGGTCATCAAATATATAATCTAATTGTTGTCTATGTTCATCATACATGTTTTGCCCGTGTTCTATAATTATTTATGTGCTAAATGGACTTAAAGCAATTTTGAGAAATGAGTGATTACATGGCGACATGGGTACCAGAATTTATAATGGTACAAGAAAACTGAAAAAAAAACCTTTAGTCCGTGAATCTTTTCAGAGGAGAATATAAGCCACTACTCCAGGCAATGAGAATCATCACCAAATCGGAACAGCAACCACCTGCTAAGATAATAATCTTTACCAACAATACTAAGAAGAGAGATGCCTATGCAGTTTTTGCAGTCGCCTATGGTCTCATTTATTTTTATATAATGTTAGAAACTTGGCAGATGACGCCTGGAACCAATACAGAACACCAGAAATGAAAATATGCTGAGCAAAGTCAGATCTGAGCTTTATATTACACTAGTCAACAGCCAAAATGTACCAGAAATGAAAATAACTGATCTTAACTAATTTTGGTGTGCTGAAAACGAAAATGACATTAAAAAATGTTGATTGGCTCTAGTTTTCAAGATATATGCTACTAGTTTATTTAATTACGGTCAATTTATATATATGACGCAACTGTTGTGGGTGATTGCATAATTTTTTTCTAATGACCAATAAAAATGTATCTAGAAGTTGATGATGCAATCCTACCTATGATTACATCACCTTTGTGTATAAATATCTTATCTCTGATAAAATTTTGCCATTAGTTAGTGCATTTGTCCTTATCAAAAGTATCGTAGTTAGAAATGCCTAGGACATGTGTGAACAGTGCTAATAATTTCTGTTATATATGTGGTGAGGTGACATTTGTATCACAAAAATGAAATATAACTAAAGTGATTAAGAAGGCGTACAGTTTGTATTTTGGCTGCAGAATAGGAGATCAAGATAAGAGCTGGGCGCCACACACATATGCTGCAATACATGTGCAGCACATCTTAAACTGTGGTTGACTGGCAAAAGGCAAGCTATGCCTTTTGCAGTCCCAATGATTTGGAGAGAGCCCACTGATCATCTCAACAACTGTTACTTTTGCATGGTCCCTCCAATTGGGAAAGGCATATCAAAGAAGAAAAAATGGACTCTGGAATATCCAAACATTCCCGCTGCAATACGTCCGGTACCACATGGCGATGACCTACCAGTTCCCAAAGTGCCAGAATCATTTTCAGCTGCTTCCACTGATGAAGAAGAGGACATTGGTGGTCCTGAACCATCAACCTCAAGCAACCCAGATTTTGAGCAAACTACATCCACTAAACCACACTTAATAACCGTAGGTGAACTGAATGATCTTTTAAGAGATCTGAATTTACCGAAGAACAAGGCGGAGCTTTTGGGTTCCAGATTGCAACAGTGGAATCTTCTGGCAGAAGATGTTACAATGTCTGTGTATAGGAATCGTCAGAAGCCGCTTATTACATTCTTTTTCAAAGAGGGTGACCTTTCTGCGTGCCACAACATTTCTGGTTTAATGGCAGCCCTCAAAATCAATTACATACCGGAAGAGTGGAGGCTTTTCATTGATTCATCCAAGATGAGTCTTAAAGCTGTTTTGTTGAATAATGGTAATGTGTTACCGTCAATTCCAGTTGGTCACGCAGTTCATATGAAAGAAACTTATGAAAACATTAAGCAGCTTTTGAAGTGTATAAACTATGATCATCATCATTGGTCACTTTGTGGTGACTTAAAAGTGGTCGCTCTTTTGCTTGGACTACAGGGTGGATACACCAAGTACTGTTGCTTTCTCTGTGAGTGGGATAGCCGTGCACGAAGTGACCATTACATCAGAAGACATTGGCCAATCAGGCAGTCATTGCAGCCTGGCAGTAAGAACATTGAGAACCCAGCACTTGTTGACACCAGCAAGATTTTGTTGCCACCCTTGCACATTAAGCTGGGTCTCATGAAAAACTTTGTCAAGGCAATGGAGAAAACAGATGAGGCTTTCAAATACCTCATCAGAAAATTTCCAAGACTGAGTGAAGCTATAATAAGAGAGGGAGTATTTGTTGGTCCGCAAATTCGAAAATTTCTTCATGATGATGAGTTTCTTTGCGTGTTGCATGGCAAGGAAAAAGCAGCTTGGATAGCATTTAAGTCAGTGGTGGACAATTTTCTTGGAAACAACAGATCTGATAATTACAATGAAATTGTAGAAAATCTCCTTCTGAAGTATAAGAGTCTTGGCTGCAACATGTCTTTGAAAATTCATTTTCTGGATTCTCATCTGGATTTCTTTACGTCAAAACTGTGGAGCGGTCAGTGATGAGCATGGTGAATGATTTCACCAGGACATTGCTGCTATGGAGACAAGGTATCAAGGCAATCGGAGCCCTTCAATGCTTGCTGATTACACTGACTAACAAAAAAAAACTTTTTTTTTCTTTCTCTAACATTTCTATGTTTTTCTGGTCAATTTTAATGCGCTGTTTTTAAATCTGCAAACCGTTTTTCTCTATCAGGTCGGGATCTCTAGAAATACGCCATTGAAGTTTTTTAACAACGCATACAGTATTACAACATCATTCGTACAAGAAGTATAACAGTTATGTAGGCTTGAATTTCTTTGCAGTCGACTTTCGTCGGTGAATGGCATGTGGTACATCGCGACGAAGCATCCAACAATAATCGGCAAGCATGGTCACACTCCACCGTCCTTGATAACGTGACTCCATTACGGCGATATCTTGATGGAATCATTCTCCATGTTCATCGCTGACTTCGCCAAGGTTGTCAGGGAAAAAGTTAAGATGCGAATCGAGCAAATGGATTTTGAGGGACATGTTACAGCCCATAATTATGTATGCATCTATGCACTGCTTAACAATATGCAACATAGTCGACAGATTTGTGATTTTCCAGAAAGTTATCGACGATCGATTTGAATGCCATCCATGCGCGAAGTTCACTACCATGTAACAAGTTCTCGAATTGTTTGTCTGCAATAACTTTCCTAATCTGAGGTCCTACAAAGATATCTTCCTTTATCTTTGCATCGCTAACTTGCGGAAACTTTTCTCGAAGATAAGTGAAAGCTTTGCTCTTTTTATCTAACGCTTTTACAAAATTCTTCATGAGCCCCAACTTTATATGTAACAGTGGTAAAATGAAGGTGTCTTTGTTAACTAATGGCTCGCGTATTACATTTTAATGCCCGAGCTGCATACGATCCCGGATAGGCCACACCTTTCTTGCATAATGTTCCTGTCTGTTGCGGCTGTCCCATTCACATCGGAAGCAACAAAATTTAGTATACCCAGTCTGCATGCCCGTGAGAATTGCAATGACCTTTAGGTCTCCACAAATCCGCCATTGGTAGTCATTGTACTTTATTTTTTCCAAACATTTAGCCATATTGTCATAAGTTTCTTTCATATGAACAGAGTAGGCGACTGGAATTGATGAAAAAAAATTTCTGTTATGCAATAACACGGCTTTTAGACTAGTCTTGGAAGAATCGATGAAAAATCGCCATTCGTTGACTATGTGCTCATGACCGTTTACATCTTTGCAATAGCAAATGTCATCATCCATCTCAAAGTATTGAACAAGTTCTCTGTGTCTATGACGAAATTTAGATATCGGAGTATTGGGCGCTAAAAGATTCCATTCTTTGAGTCGCGAACCGAGTAATTCCGCTTGTCCTTTGGTACGAGCGAGATCACGTATTTGATCTGAAAGTTCTGAATGGTTAATTAAGTAAACACCATCATTCACCGGTATGTAATCTGAGTCAGAATTAGTTTCTAAAGCAGGTAAACTATCACTTTCTGATGGTTCATTTACGTCCAACGGATATTGTTCTGGTGGTACTTGGATCGGACACGTGATTGGATCATGAGGCACTGGTTTCGAAACCGATTCAATATTTGGATAAACCACAGACTTTCTAGTTTTAAAAGTGAAACCATGGATATTTGTCAAGCGGAAGTAACAATCAGTGGTGTGATTTGTATGTTCACGCCATATTACTGGCACTCCAAAAGGCATCGACTTATGCTTCGGCGATTTTCGTAACCAACCTGCCAATGTATCGAACAAACTGCATTTGGCTTCCAAGATTTATTTGCATCATCAACTTTCGAATCGAAATAAAGTTCTTATGTTGTCTTTAGTAATGGTGTAAAGTTTTTCTGGTCAACAAGATCGGTAAAATATCCGCACACGTAACAGAACAGATCAGCCGAATTTCTACAACTTCTAGAAGCCATATTTTGCTCAGAATTATTTCAAAATACAGTAACTATTTGAAAAATCGCGTAACATATGTCATGCATCTTTTAGCTGTACAAAAAGTAGAATTAAGTTGCTTTTTATTAATTTTTAATAAGTTATATAGTAAAAATGAAACGGGGCAAATAACGGTTTCCCAAAAATATATTTATTCACAAATATCTTAAGAACCCGACGTGATAGAGATAAACGGATTTCAGATTTGAAATCAGCGCAAGAAACTGACCTAAGAACACTTATTCTTATATAAGAAAGAAAAATGTTGTTTGTCAGTGTTATTATTGGACTGTGACAAGAGACACCTCATCGATTGACTACAAGAAGCAAGCAAAGAGAGCTCGAACAGCGACTGAATAATGACGGAATGGGTTCAAATGTGCCTTTTTAAAACATTATATGTGAACTTTAAATAATGTTTTTATTTTTTCTATCATTTTATGTTGAAATATCAATTAATTGAGTATGTAACCACAATTTTTATAATGCTAAAGTAGAAAGACTAGCTGTTCACCCCAGAGAATTAAACAAGCATACATTATTTGTATTACTGTAATGTAAATTCATCATTAAAAAAAAAAACCAGAGCCAATTGGTGAATTTCATTATGATATTTGAAATCAGCATGTCAAAATCAATAAGAAATGGTATATTTAATTTCTGGTACAAATAACTTTTGAAAATTTGTTGACTAGTGTTATCTAAAGATTCTTTACCTTTACTCTCCAGTGGTTACCTTCCAATTGTAGAAGCACTGCGAAATGAGAAAGTTGATGATTTATCTAGAGATGGTGGTAAAAGGGAGCAATCCAGCTTCCCATTGCCTATCGAGAGAATATAGACAACAGATCCGACACAATCAATCAGCTGTATATGCACCAGCAGCCCACCCTTTTCTGCCTGAGAACTTGCCACTACAGGTTACTAGGCCACTTATATCACCTCAAAATATCTCATACCAATTGATGTTAATGTAAAACCGGAATCCATACCCCTGAACACATTCTCCAAAACTGCCCAGCCCACAATGACCTTCGATCTCAAAATTACTAGAGGTCACAGCTGAGACAGAAACTATGGGGCTGTCATTTGGACCTGGCAAAGGCTGTGGACCTTGTCCTTGCGACAGGTCTACAGATTTAGCATGATTAACAGACT
This sequence comes from Oreohelix idahoensis, assembly GCA_024509875.1. Taxonomy (NCBI): domain Eukaryota; kingdom Metazoa; phylum Mollusca; class Gastropoda; order Stylommatophora; family Oreohelicidae; genus Oreohelix; species Oreohelix idahoensis. The sequence continues at coordinate 398,871 of JAMPIV010008418.1, forward strand.
GAACGCAGAAGATTCAGAAAGAGCAAGAACTGTAACGGGATTTGCGCACTATCAAACTGAGTCATATTAGTTAATTTAATGGAAGGTGCCGCGGTGCATTGTAAGTCAAAATATTAACATTGGTATCGGTGTATTTTCAATTAATGTATATTTTTCTAAATTTAAATGTGTCAAAATAAATTGCCATCCCACTTTCTCAGCAGGTATATTTTGACGATGAAAATTACATTTTGTTATAACTTAGCGTTTTACCTATGAAGAAATCAATGAATTTTTCAGACTTTTGTTAAATGTTGCAACATTTTTACGATTAGCTTATTTATAGGTTAGTGAACGTGAGATTTGGAACAATTAATTTCAGTTGCATGGGGAAAAAAATTTGATTTAATTCAAATAATATTTTAAATGTTGCAAAATCTGTAACCATTTGTAGATGCTAACTTCACAGTTCAGTAGCTTGAAATCTATTTAAAAATGACAGTTAAACAAATTTATCAGATCACACAAGATCGTTCATATTTGGGCATTCGTGCTAGTATAACCGTCGGACTCTGTGTCTAGATTGATTAATGCGCATCTTGCCATAGGAGGCAAAATTGTATATTAAATAATAATATAGTACAAGTTTGAATATAGAACGACGAGCTTCCAATTCAATGTTGGTGCTCATGCTCATAATAAATACAAACATCTTACTGAACTGACATAATAGTTGCCCTCATCAGGGCCCAAGAGGTGATAGTCCTCGGCTGCTTTTTTTTTTGCCCTGGTGTTCCTTTTAGAATGCTCTTTTATCTTCTGCTTGTTGTGAGTGCTTCTTTTCGCCGAATCTAGGGAAACTTCATCCTCCCAGGTAGCTGGGTGTCTTCATGTTTCTCTTGCACACATTTTTTTAACCTCAGCTTCGGTCGCCCGGTTTTTCTGTTTCCATCTTCCAGTTGTCCGAAGAAAATATGTTTCTTATATGCGGCGGACATGACAAAGCCAGCGCAGCCTGCACTGTCTAAGCAGTGTATACATGCTGTGAAGGCCAGTAGTGACAGCACCTCGACATCTGTTACTGTGTCCTTCCATGAAATACCATAGAATTGCTGTAGACTACATAGATGGATGGTATTAAGCCTTACTTCTCGCTTAGCATAGGGTGTGGCTCTTCATTTTTGTGTCCAGAGAGTTTGTCATTGATGGTAGACCCCAAGTATGTGAAGCGATGCACCACTGCCAATTCATAGCTATCAATAGTAATAACTGGTGCATTATCCGTATCTTGACCCAGCACATAGTTTTCGTTAGACGTATTGTGACGCCAACGTCTGCATGCTTGAGAGAAGCGATTCATCAAGCTAGGGAACTCCTCTTGACTTTGAGCGACGACTGCACCGTCATTGGCGAACAACAAGTCTCTTATAGTGATCTTTCTGATGTTCGTTTTTGCCTTCAGCCTTACGGGGTCAAACAGTCGGCCGTCTGACCTAGTGTGAAGGAATATTCCTTCGGCTGCATCCCCGAATGCATGTTTCAAGGGCAAGGCAAAGAAATTATCGATGATGGTCGGAGCCAGGAGGCAGCCTTGTTTAACGCCACTGCGTATGTAAATTCCGTTTCAAGCCTATTGTACTGTTCCTTTCAAGTCTTCATGGAATGACTTTATCATTTCCAGCATTTTAGTGGGGTAGCCTATTTTCAGGACCATTTTGAAGAATCTATCCCTGCTAACCAGATTAAATGGCGTTTTGAGCTCGATAAAGACGACGTTTAGAGGCTTTTTCTGCTCTCTTGATTTTTTCTGATGTTGGTGGAGAGAAAAGATCATATCTATTGTTCATCTCCCAGCTCGGAATCCACACTGCGCTCAGCTAACTTGTGTAGTCGCACTAAGATCACTGTGGCGAAGACTTTACCAACAATACTAAGAAGGAAGATGCCTATGCAGTTGTTGCAATCCCTTGTCTCCTTTATTTTTATACAATGTTAGAATCTTGGCATCTCGCATGCCTTATGATAAACTGCTATCACAAACGATTGAAGATACATTGTTTTTGCCTTGACATCACCCTCGTGTCTGAGATCTTTTGTAGCAAAAGACTTGTGGTTACTGCTTCTGATATCACTCTTTAAGATCTTGCATGACAGAACACTGGGTTTTACAATTAATTTTGTTAGCATTATTATGGCACTACTCTGTTATTTGTTTGGTGTTAATATGTAAATGGAAGGCTTATTATAACTTTAACTCTAATAAAATTTACGAAAGATCCATTATAACAGTAAATATTGGAACGTTAATCTGTTATAGTTTTAGCAGCCTGTGTGTTTTCAATTTAGAACTTGAAAAGTAACTGACAGGCGTGGCATCTTGCAAATTTTGAGAAGAATGTAATATAAGAACGTGCAAGCTCGGAAATAGTCTTCTGTAACAAAGCAGATATTAAATGTGTGACACATCAAACTCGAATGTGATTAAGATTCATCCCTTTCATCGTTTCTTTTATAATATCCCTCAGCCGAGTTTTACTTTGCATCATATGTTTTATAGTCATGGCTATGTTTTTCAATTTCATTGACAGAGCTGTTCACCGCTACGTGATCTGCTGATCCAATTTTAATGTACACATTCTTATTGAATCTCTTTATCAAGGTGAGGCAATTTGAAAGGACTCATTTATTTTGTAGATCGCTTCTCACATTTGACCAGTATTTCTAAGTACATCCTCACACTAGTTGAACTGTGTCTAGATGTTTTCTTGTTTTACTTTAATGCTCGCGTTTTTAAAATACTCTCCTATGTTTCACTACCAACTATCTTTGATACGGCTCTATTAGCAGAAAGTTAAGATTCCCTGAAGCAGATGGTCACTGGCGCATACCTCACAAAGGACGAAGGTGTTTTATAACAGATCGACAAGCTGACTCAATATGATTAATACATAAAACTCAAGTCTCTTAAATCTGCTTTTATTTAATAAACTGAAGAAAAAAATTAATTTGCTTTTCTGAGTAGCAAACGTTGTCTATTGTTAATGTCATTAATTTAGTAGCGATTCTTACAATGCTTATGGCACGAAACAACAAAAATGAGTCTAACGTTGTGTCAAAATTGACTGATTATAACTATCTCTTTTGTTTCAGGTTGTTTATAACTCTCACCGTAGAAAGCAGCAAATACCTGGAAGATCAACAAAATGCGTTGTTGCATAATGTTGGTATCTTTAAGCACAAAAAATACGGCTAACAAAACATGTTGCCAACAAGTTTAGAATATAATTATTTGTCCAGCAATGCAACTGCTTCAGATTTCTTGGATGCTGATGAAGTCAGAATGGCAAACAAAGTCTTTGTCATTGTCACATTCACATTTATTCCATTTATAGTGCTCACAAACAACTTGGTCTTCTGGGCAACGATTCTGTGTGCAGATTTTCACACACCGATCAACATTCTGTTATTCAGCTTGTGTATCGCTGACTTATCTACGGGAGTCTTCAGCATACCTTTGTACAATCTGAATTACATGCACAGTACACGACATATCATTATCGACAACAAGTACGCCTGCCTTGCTTTGTTTGCTGTTGCTTGGGTTACTAGTGGTGGATCACTGATACACTTAATGTGTATCGCAATAGACCGACACATAGCAGTTATGTGGCCTGTAAGGTATCGATCTACGGTAACTGTGAGAAAAGCAATGGCAGTTGTCATTGTCATTTGGGTTTATATTCTCTTTATTTCCTTTCTTCCAATGCTAGGTTGGAATAATTACGATGACATCAGAGGGATCAAGCATTGTGATTATTTCTTAACACTCCCTATACTCTACGTGTTTGTTTGGGGTTTAGGAACCACTTATGCTAGCATAATTATTCCATGCATAATCTATGTACATTTGTATATTGTATTTACCAGGCAAGTAAGAGCATTTAAGGTGCATTCCAAATTAATGACAAGAGAACAAATTAACCAGTTTAAAGATAGAGCAAGCACCGTAAAGATCACCATCGCTTTAATGATCATGTTTATTATATTGTGGCTACCTTATCTTCTCATTGCTCCTTTCAAGTACTTTCAGGTGTTCTCATCTAAAAAAATTGAAATACTGAAAATCGTGTCACATATCTTAATTGATGCAAACGCTTTCGTCAACGCGCCCATCTACGCGCTTTTCAGGAAAGATTATCAACGTGTTTACTGGCTTATGCTAACAACGCAACCCTGGAAGTGGAAGACAGAGTTACGTACAGAGTTACGTAACTACCATTCTCAAGTAACGTCAGAACGGACGTGGAGTTCAAAAATGAGGTCGGCCACTCTACCTGTCGTAGAGAAAGACGTGAGTGTTATTCAAGATAATCAAACCATTAGACAGTCGCTGGAACTGACTCCGCGTTCTCAAGGTCACGAAGACTAAGATGTGAATGGTACTTCACTATTTGACGAATAGTTGTAATACTATACAAATGTCGGTTATTTTGTGTGAGCAACTGGACATCGATGCTGTCATGTCTCAGGAAGTTATAATACTCTCCTAAATGAGTTAAGGTTTGCTACCCTTTGTGGGATGAAAGCTGACTTTAATCTGTGCCAAAGGAAAGGAATATTTGATATTTCTTTTTTGCGAAAGATAACCATCATGCTTCTGCAGAATGCCTTAATAATAATGAGATCGTCAGTTTTAAACCAATTCGTTAAATGAGAAATATAAAACAAAAATGTATGAATAAATTATAAAGCCCATTTTTGTCTTCTATACTGAAGCACATTAAAAACGCACCACTATTATATTTACTGATGCCGAGAAGCTGGAAAAAAAGTGTGGGAATTGATTTTCCCCGTGTTTCTCATGAGGTAGAGAGCGAATGGCTGCTGGAATGGTAAGTGCATGATTCAACCCACGGGTTTGTGTACAGACTACATGAAAACAATGAAAGTTACATGTGTGTTAGTTAGTTTTTCTAACGTGATGCAAATGTTGATGTGTAGATGGCCAGGTATGCGTGTCGATGTCACCTGGACAGTGTAATGGTGCGGTGAAAATCTGGGTCACTCACGCTGACAGCATACATGGTCCTGGGAGCCGCGCTAGCGTAGTGGTTACCACACCGCTCTGGCGACCGGGTGATTCAGGATCAAACCCGGGCGACGGCATTTGAGGATTTTTCGTCGACCGGGATTTGGACTGGATTAACTCGAGATCTGGCGAGAACGTTTGAAGGAGTGTCGTCGACCAGGGATTGGCGGCTCCTGAGCCGACCCAGCTCTAATGGGTACCTCCGAAATCGGAGAGTATTTGCCTGAATGGCGAGGGACACCTGTCTCTGTACAAGAAGAGGGATACTCACGTAAAATCTATGTCAGGTTAGACATTAATAGTGGCCTGAGATTTCGCCTCGAGTATTAGCGAGCGTACGAAAAAAAAAAAAAAAACGTGGTCCTTGTACGATGATGATGAGACATGGGTGTGTAGTCGCGAATGCGTTTAGGCTCATATATAGTTACACAATACACCCAGTCACACAGGTACAGAAGCCAATGATGATTGCAACTACTGGAAACAGTTCATACATTTATTCACTAACAGTAGAATCACACAGGAACAGTCAATGTAAACAGGTTCACGTACATCATGTTAATTGAAATCGCTTGGTACATATCAGGCATTCTAAAGCTGGTAAACATTCACATATGTGGGCATGGTCAATAGTGGTATGTTCTTTAATGTACAGTTCATAATGCCGCTTTGGTATCCCTGACTGAACGCGTCAGATACCTTAATAACTCCGTCATACAAAGGACGAGCCCATAACTCATGTAATCCTATTACCAGGGCCGTCGTTCAACTTGGCATAACACGCCAGTTACATCTTTTCATGCTGTAGAATAGTGGCCATTACACAGGCGGCCTAAATATGACGTCAGCTGTGTACTCTTCATAAGCAGGTTGCCTAAACCCTGCTATAATGTTTGTATAAGTATACCGCTAATCTGCGGTTTCCACCATATATAACTTCGTCACTGGACTTCTGATCATATAAAGACGAATAGTCTTACATAGCTATCTTGAGCACAAAATATAAGTTCTGCATTACAGGAACGGTGAGCTGTTCTCACGGCTAGGTAAGCCTTTAACAAATTCCGCAACCGAATGCGTAGTAATGATAAAGTCGGTGTTACCTTGAAGCGAATCCTCAGAACACAAGAAATAACACTTTCGTCATTCCTGACGTACAGTAAATCCCTGGGGAAAACTGCCAACGCAGTCACTTCGAAGATTTTCCTTCCCCAGGAAACAACGGACATTCACGTCCTACAGAAGCCAGTTCGCAACTCTCCCTCACGGAAGTCTAATTTTGCGCTCTCCAACTGCGCATGGCTCATAGCCCAGAACTGTTTACCTTTGACCCTAAAGGTCAAACACAATGAATGAACCAAAAAGGGAGATAACCCCTAATCAACCTGACACAGCAAAGTTAAGACATAGTTCCCCAACTTTGACCAGGGTGAAAAACATACAACCAATAAATCGACGTTTGAAACTCCATCAAAATGACCGCAACATATTACTGCACCCCCCATGTAAAAAAAAATGACACATTTAAAAAAAAAATATTCCATGAGCAAGATAGCACAAGCATTAATTATGCCCATGAAAGAATGAACCTAATATCAGGTACAATAGACGCATAAATAAAGCGTCTGGAGGGAGTAAAAATCATCCCCATCATAAGAGAAAATATTTCCTCTAAGCAAAACAAACTCGGGAGGTACCATTAAAGAAACCTAAGTTGCTGGCAATACCAATCATAGATATCAAAAATTGTCAAATACTATAATTATAGCAATATACAAATATCATGAACTACAATACTATACCATCAACATATCTAATGGATATATATCATGGATGGACATAACCAAATTTGTTAAAGTCATATACATCATCCAAATAGTGAAACAATTGTGTTAATATATATTATGATATTAAGAACAGACATAAGTCTGGAAGTGTATCAGGAAATCTAGGACATAAGATTTAAATGGAATCATGTGGGCATCTATACAATATGTCTGCCATCACATTATCCAAACCACGAATAGCTCGCACCGTGAAATGGAAAGGTTGAAGAGCAATAGCATAACGAGTAGATCTCGAGCTCTTCAAATCCTTACTTTGCTTAGCTGTAAGAGCTTTTTGGTCGGTTTCCATAATGAAATGCGCGCCCAGAAGGAACCTTTGTAGCTTAAGAATGGACCAAACCATGGCCAACAATTCACGGTCTAAAACCGAGTAATTCCTTTCTGCCGCATTCAGCTTCCTAGAAATATACATTACAGGATGCAGAGTTCCTGAATATTCCTGCATTAGTGCCGCTCCAATCCCAGTGGAAGAGGCATCACTACGAAGGACAAAAGTCTTATCAATCGTTGGTAGTCTTAAGATAGGATGAGATGAGAACACATTCTTAACCTGATCCAATGACGATTGGCATTCTTGGGACCAACGCACCATATTAGGAGAACCTTTTTTTAATAACGTTGAAAGTGGTGCCATAATGGAGGATAGATTATCAATGAATCTTCCATAGAATTGTATTAATCCCAAGAGACTACGTACTTGCTTTTTTGTCTTCGGGAATGAGATATTTAATATCCTAGAAATGTTTTGGTCCTCTGTCTTTAACAGACCATGACCAACCCGATGACCTAGGAAAGAAATTTCACTAAACCCAACAAAAGCTTTAGAGGGTTTTGCAGTCAAACTATGCTCACGTAGAGTAGATAGTAATTCATTTAGACCTAAATAGTGTTCTTCCCAAGTATCACTGAACAGACAGATGTCGTCTAAATATGCGATGACATCTGTACGATAGGATAGATTTCGTCGCATCATGCGCACGAAAGTTGCTGGGGCGTTCATAAGCCCGAAAGGCATAAAATTCCACTGAAATAAACCCCTAGGTGTTGAAAAAGCAGTGAGAGGTTTGGCGTGTTCCGTCAAAGGGACTTGCCAATAACCTTTCGGCAAGTCTAGTTTAGTAAAGAATTTAGCTTTAGAAAGTCTAATAAGTAGATCATCTAATAAAGGCATAGGTTCAGCATCGAACTTCGTAACTTGATTTAATTTGCGATAATCAACGCAAAGACGTATGTTATTGTCTTTCTTTCGAACAATAACCATCGACGAAGAATAAGCTGAAGTGGATGGTTCAATTATTTTCAATTGAATAATTTCATCCAATTCTTTCTCGACTTGTGCTTGAAAATGAATAGGTATAGGGTATGGTCTTACTCTGATCGGATTACGATCAGTAATTTGATGTCATGTTCAATGACATGTGTGTGTCCAGGAATGTCGGTAAGGACATCCTGAAATGATTGTAGCGTAGAAGATACTTGACGCTGTTCCTCAAAAGACAAGTTCGAAGAGACGGTAACGTTTATCCATGATTCCGTAGAATTAAGTGGAATCACGGGAAGAGGTAAGTTAACATCAGAAAAAGTAGTTTCTTCATCCTGTATAACAGACAGGGATGAGATATGACCATGTCGGACTGGATAATCGTCCGTCGCCTGGAAAATAAGCTGTAAATAGTCTGGTCGTTCAATAAATTCCGTAAGCATATTTATATGAAAGGTTTTATGCCTTCCATCAACAACGACAATATAGTCGACGTCCGAAATTTTAGAGACTATAGTGTATGGACCTTCCCAAGAAATGAGAAGTCTGTTCTCCCTCGAGGGAAGTAAGACAAACGCTTTGTCTCCAGGATAAAGTTGACGTAGGCGTCTTTTCTTATTAGCGAATCGCCTAGCCTTTTCTTTAGCAAATTCTGATGATGAAGTAGCTAACCTGCATGACTCGATAATTTTTTCCCTAAGAGCAATGACATATTCATATGACGATTGTGTATCATCGTCAATATTATCGGCAGTGATCAGATCGTGTAGCAAGGACATAGGACCGCGCGGTTGCGCGCCAAAGACAAGTTCAAAAGGAGAAAATCCTGTATGCTCGTTGGGAACCTCTCTATAAGCAAAGAGAGCTGCAGGTAGGATCCTGTCCCAATCATCAGGATGATCCTCCGTTATCTTGCCAAGTAAGTTCTTTAGTGTCCTATTAAGACGTTCAACCAATCCATTGGACATTGGATGATAAATACTACTGAGAGACCTTTTAATCTCCAGAGTAGCCATTACCTGAGACATAGTGTCCGATATTAATTGAGTGCCGTGGTCTGACAGTATTTCTCCGGGGAATCCCAGACGAGAGAATATGAGCCAAAGAGCATCTGCGATATCGACAGTTGATATGCTTTTAAGAGGTATAGCCTCTGGCCAACGCGTGCACATGTCAACGCAAGTAAGGATAAATTGATGTCCTCTGGCTGACTTAATCTTAAACGGGCCAATAATGTCTATTGCCATTATCTGAAACGGCCGAATAGGAATATCTGCAGCCTGAATAGGTGCAGCATGCCTAGGACCTCTAGACTTGACCTCTTGACAAATTTTGCAAGATCGGCAATAAATTCGTATGTCTTTATTCACGAAAGGCCAAAAGAAGGACGCAAGAACTCTAGTCTTAGTTCTGGAAAAACCCATATGTCCAGCACACTGAGAATCGTGTGCATGTTGAAGAATTAAGGCTCTCATACACTTAGGCACAAGAATCTGCGACTGCATAGACTTGTCCGAGTGTTGTACCATTCGTACCAATATACCATTCTTCATAGTGATATACGATCTGTGATTCGTATTCTGATTAGGATCACCTTTCTTTGCGAGAAGGAAGAATTTCTTTAAAGAAGGATCTTCTTCTTGTCGTTTAACAAACGAGTCATGCGAAATCACTAAGTGATCGTCTTGGCTATCAACTCCATTACTATCATCAGATGAAGTTGGAGGGATAAGAGCTTGGGCTCTTGTTACCACTGCATTGACCGTTTGGATATTTTGTTCCTCCCAAATAGAAATTTGTTGCGGGATGCATTCCTTAACCCCATGAATACGACCGATTATAAGATCCGAAATAGGATTAGGAAGAAGACATGCGTGGACATCTCCTGTAAAGAAGGGAGTATCAATGCTAATGACTGCAGTAGGATATTTTTCCATGGTACCCTTAAATGTAACACATTTGACCACCTTTCCCGTGTAACAGCGTTTATCTATTAGAGACTGTCTAACCCCGACAGTAGTACATCCAGAATCAAAAAGCACTGAGACTGGACTATCATTCACTAGACCTTAATGCAAGTGAGAGATCCTCTCCCATCATGCGCAACTGTAGCAGGAAGAGCGGGAAGAGGGTGACCACAAATTAAGGTAGATACAGACGATGGCCCGAACAATGTTGAGCATTGGGGGCATTCAGTTGCTCTCCCAAACTCGAAAGCATAACCAGTGATAGCATTAGAGTTCCCACTATCATTTACTTGATTACAGGCTCCATTAACCTCTTGTTGTGCAGAGTTTGCCTGTTGGTAAGATTTTCTTTTGTTATATCTAGGTCTACCGCGATTATCATTTCCCCTGTAATTGTTATCATATTGTCTATTGTAATTATCATTCGGGTTTGAATCCCGGTTTGTATATTCACCATCGTCATATTCTTGACGTCGAGAATGATTATCCCGAGAAGTAAAGCTCGGATAGTTTTTATTGTGATAACCTTTGCGATAGTGTCTATAATTATTACCACAAAAATTACGAGAACTACCATCTCGTTTCCAGTTCTTCATATGTTGGATTACTCTGCTTACGAGTGTAATTCTGATTACTTTTCCTATTCCAGTTTTGTTGAGCGCCCTGAAATTTCTTATTGAAATTAGGGCCATATGGTGCTGCCGAAGCAACTGTCAACCCTTCTTTCATTTTAGAATTGCTAACTGTAGCATGGGTATGCGCGGTGGCATACTGGCAACAGTATTCCTCCATGTCTTTTAAGTTTCTGGGCTTACGCTCATGAAGAAATGCAAGGAAAGAATCATTAACAGATGACAACACTTTGTCTTGAAGTAATAAGTCCATTAGGCATTCATATGTTTTCTCAGTTTGAGACAACTCAATCCATCGTGTAAATGTACGACGTATCTTTGTAATAAAATCAGAGAAATCTACCCCATTTTCTGTCAACATTGTCCTAAAACGAAGACGATAATCTTCTTCTTTTAGTTGATATTTTTTTAGTAATGCTGCTCTGACAACATCATAATTAGTTTTATGTTCTTCTATTGTCATAAGAGTAGTCACTGTTTCAGCTGTAAAAAATTCCATCAGTTATTCGACATATTTTTCGTTTTTTATCTTATGCGTATCACATAAAAATTGGAATCTATCCAGATAATCCACTATGTCGTCCTTTAAAGGATTGAAATGAGGTAATTTTATCTTACTAGCAAACTGCTTTGTCGTACCCGAAGTTGCTTGATGAGCACCCATATTTGTCAATTTCAATTTCTCTAACTCCAAAGCTAAGAGTTTTTCATTATGTTCCATTTTTGCTTTTTCCTTTCTCTCCTCGGCTTCTCTAGCTAATCTCTTTTCTTCAGCTTGAAGTTTTCTTTCATCTGCAGCAGCTTGAAGTTTTCTTTCTTCAGCAGCAGCTTCATTTTTTTTGTTTTTCCATTTCAATCTGGAATTTTCTTTCATTAGCTTGCATTTGCAACCTTAAATTCTCAGCATCTATCTTCTTTTGTTCAGCTTGCATCTGAAATCTTAAATTCTCAGCATCTATCTTCTTTTGCTCAGCTTCTGCTTTCTTTTGCTCAGCTTCTGCTTTCAATTTATTTTCCTGTTTTTGTCTCTTTTCTTCTGACTTTAATACCATGGCGAATTGAGCAGTCGCGAATTCTTCCAATTCCTTACCAGACTTGCCAAGGGATTTCCCTTGTCCAATGAAGTATTCCAGTGTAGACATTCTGTCTAATGAGATCAGTAACCTGAAAAATTAAATAAATTACCTTATCCCACTTCAATGGGAGACAAGTCTTCAATATTGAAACTAAGGGAAATGTTACAAAAATGTGTAAAGATGACTGCGAAAAGTAAACAAGACAAATGGCAACACTGTTATAAACAAAAAAGGTGTAAAGAAATAAATGAAAGGAAGGAGAGACGAACAGATACAAACAAAACAAATCGTAAATCAAAGAATGGAAAAATAACGAAAACAACAGTAACATATCTCGTCACAGCTAAACGTAAATAGCAACAAATGTCGCTAGCAAATCCCAATTAAGGAAATTTGCAGTCCCTACAGAAAACGATCTCAATAGACAACCTCTGTTACATACTATCATCTAAAGGAGTCACCTTACCCAACCAGCCCGCTGAAAACACCAGAAAAATATACAACAATAATACAAGTAACATAAATATCATCAATGGAATGTGTTGCAAACAAAGTTTAGTTACAAATAACAGTATAGTAACTCTCTTGCTCTTTGTCAACTCGGGAGTACAATGTCAAGCGCGCAATGATTGTTAGATCCACAATAACATGTAGTGGTTTCCAGGAACATAAAGTCACTATGACCTTCTCGACAAATAGTTGAGACTTGAGGCCCAATGTTGAAAAAGTTCGTAGACGGTACTGTTTACAAAAATACTTGACCTCGAACTACGTGACTTGAACGTTCAGACGTTGTAGAGTCTGTTGACTGTAACGTGTAGACAACCAGCGGTAATGTTTACAAAAAATACTTGACTTGTGTGCAGCTGTGGTCCACGTAGCAATATTGCCTAGATGCCAACTCCAGTACTTGTACCAACTGTGGTTCATGTAGCATTTTCACACAGATGCTAACACTGTTTATGTGGGTCAACAGTCAATGACCTATTTCTACTGTCCTGTGTAGCCAAACTTGGAAATGTAGAGTACTACGGATGTGTGTTATTTATAGCTGTCAACTTAGATCGTTCCAATCTGTAGCCGAAACCAAAATTGAAGCCGAAAAGCCCACGGAACAGGTCCACCAGTAATGTTAGTTGGTTTTTCTAACGTGATGCAAATGTTGATGTGTAGATGGCCAGGTATGCGTGTCGATGTCACCTGGACAGTGTAATGGTGCGGTGAAAATCTGGGTCACTCACGCTGACAGCATACATGGTCCTTGTACGATGATGATGATGATGAGACATGGGTGTGTAGTCGCGAATGCGTTTAGGCTCATATATAGTTACACAATATACCCAGTCACACTCGTACAGAAGCCAATGATAATTGCAACTACTGGAAACGGTTCATACATTTATTCACAGCACTAACAGTAGAATCACACAGGAACAGTCAATGTAAACAGGTTCCCGTACATCATGTTAATTGAAATCGCTTGGTACATATCAGGCATTCTAAAGCTGGTAAACATTCACATATGTGGGCATGGTCAATAGTGGTATGTTCTTTAATGTACAGTTCATAATGCCGCATTGGTATCCCTGACTGAACGCGTCAGATACCTTAATAACTCCGTCATACAAAGGACGAGCCCATAACTCATGTAATCCTATTACCAGGGCCGTCGTTCAACTTGGCATAACACGCCAGTTACATCTTTTCATGCTGTAGAATAGTGGCCATTATACAGGCCTAAATATGACGTCAGCTGTGTACTCTTCATAAGCAGGTTGCCTAAACCCTGCTATAATGTTTGTATAAGTATACCGTTAATCTGCGGTTTCCACCATATATAACTTCGTCACTGGACTTCTGATCATATAAAGACGAATAGTCTTACATAGCTATCTTGAGCACAAAATATAAGTTCTGTATTACAGGAACGGTGAGCTGTTCTCACGGCTAGGTAAGCCTTTAACAAATTCCGCAACCGAATGCGTAGTAATGATAAAGTCGGTGTTACCTTGAAGCGAATCCTCAGAACAGACCGCAACATATTACTGCACCCCCCATGTAAAAAAAAAATGACACATTAAAAAAAAAATATATTCATGAGCAAGACAGCACAAGCATCAATTATGCCCATGAAAGAATGAACCTAATATCAGGTACAATAGACGCACAAATAAAGCGTCTGGAGGGAGTAAAAATCATCCCCCATCATAAGAGAAAATATTTCCTCTAAGCAAAACAAACTCGGGAGGTACCATTAAAGAAACCTAAGTTGCTGGCAATACCAATCATAGATATCAAAAATTGTCAAATACTATAATTATAGCAATATACAAATATCATGAACTACAATACTATACCATCAACATATCTAATGGATATATATCATGGATGGACATAACCAAATTTGTTAAAGTCATATACATCATCCAAATAGTGAAACAATTGTGTTAATATATATTATGATATTAAGAACAGACATAAGTCTGGAAGTGTATCAGGAAATCTAGGACATAAGATTTAAATGGAATCATGTGGGCATCTAGACAATATGTCTGCCATCACATTATCCGAACCACGAATAGCTCGCACCGTGAAATGGAAAGGTTGAAGAGCAATAGCATAACGAGTAGATCTCGCGCTCTTCAAATCCTTACTTTGCATAGCTGTAAGAGCTTTTTGGTCGGTTTCCATAATGAAATGCGCGCCCAGAAGGAACCTTGTAGCTTAAGAATGGACCAAACCATGGCCAAAAATTCACGGTCTAAAACCGAGTAATTCCTTTCTGCCGCATTCAGCTTCCTAGAAATATACATTACAGGATGCAGAGTTCCTGAATACTCCTGCATTAGTGCCGCTCCAATCCCAGTGGAAGAGGCATCACTACGAAGGACAAAAGTCTTATCAATCGTTGGTAGTCTCAAGATAGGATGAGATGAGAACAAATTCTTAACCTGATCCAATGACGATTGGCATTCTTGGGACCAACGCACCATATTAGGAGAACCTTTTTTTAATAACGTTGAAAGTGGTGCCATAATGGAGGATAGATTATCAATGAATCTTCCATAGAATTGTATCAATCCCAAGAGACTACGTACTTGCGTTTTTGTCTTCGGGACTCAGATATTTAATATCTTAGAAATGTTTTGGTCCTCTGTCTTTAACAGACCATGACCAACCCGATGACCCAGGAAAGAAATTTCACTAAACCCAACAAAAGCTTTAGAGGGTTTTGCAGTCAAACTATGCTCACGTAGAGTAGATAGTATTTCATTTAGACCTAAATAGTTTTCTTCCCAAGTATCACTGAACAGACAGATGTCGTCTAAATATGCGATGACATCTGTACGATACGATAGAATTCGTCGCATCATGCGCACGAAAGTTGCTGGGGCGTTCATAAGCCCGAAAGGCATAAAATTCCATTGAAATAAACCCATAGGTGTTGAAAAAGCAGTGAGAGGTTTGGCGTGTTCCGTCAAAGGGACTTGCCAATAATCTTTCGACAAGTCTAGTTTAGTAAAGAATTTAGCTTTAGAAAGTCTAATAAGTAGATCATCTAATAAAGGCATAGGCTCAGCATCGAACTTCGTAACTTGATTTAATGTGCGATAATCAACGCAAAGACGTATGTTATTGTCTTTCTTTCGAACAATCACCATCGACGAAGAATAAGCTGAAGTGGATGGTTCAATTATTTTCAATTGAATCATTTCATCCAATTCTTTCTCGACTTGTGCTTGAAAATGAATAGGTATAGGGTATGGTCTTACTCTGATCGGATTACGATCAGTAAGTATGATGTCATGTTCAATGACATGTGTGTGTCCAGGAATGTCGGTAAGGACATCCTGAAATGATTGTAGCGTAGAAGATACTTGACGCTGTTCCTCAAAAGACAAGTTCGAAGAGACGGTAACGTTTTTCCATGATTCCGTAGAATTAAGTGGAATCACGGGAAGAGGTAAGTTAACATCAGAAAAAGTAGTTTCTTCATCCTGTATAACAGACAGGGATGAGATATGACCATGACGGACTGGATAATCGTCCGTCGCCTGGAAAATAGGCTGTAAATAGTCTGGTCGTTCAATAAATTCCGTAAGCATATTTATATGAAAGGTTTTATGCCTTCCATCAACATCGACAATATAGTCGACATCCGAAATTTTAGAGACTATAGTGTATAAACCTTCCCAAGAAATGAGAAGTATGTTCTCCCTCGAGGGAAGTAAGACAAACGCTTTGTCTACAGGATAAAGTTGACGTAGGCGTCTTTTCTTATTAGCGAATCGCCTAGCCTTTTCTTTAGCAAATTCTGATGATGAAGTAGCTAACCTGCATGACTCGATAATTTTTTCCCTAAGAGCAATGACATATTCATATGACGATTGTGTATCATCGTCAATATTATCGGCAGTGATCAGATCGTGTAGCAAGGACATAGGACCGCGCGGTTGCGCGCCAAAGACAAGTTCAAAAGGAGAAAATCCTGTATGCTCGTTGGGAACCTCTCTATAAGCAAAGAGAGCTGCAGGTAGGACCCTGTCCCAATCATCAGGATGATCCTCCGTTATCTTGCCAAGTAAGTTCATTAGTGTCCTATTAAGACGTTCAACCAATCCATTGGACATTGGATGATAAATACTACTGAGAGACCTTTTAATGTCCAGAGTAGCCATTACCTGAGACATAGTGTCCGATATTAATTGAGTGCCGTGGTCTGACAGTATTTCTCCGGGGAATCCCAGACGAGAAAATATGAGCCAAAGAGCATCTGCGATATCGACAGTTGATATGCTTTTAAGAGGTATAGCCTCTGGCCAACGCGTGCACATGTCAACGCAAGTAAGGATAAATTGATGTCCTCTGGCTGACTTAATCTTAAACGTGCCAATAATGTCTATTGCTATTTTCTGAAACGGCCGAATGGATGTGATCCAAGATGGCGGCGTGGTAGGCCGCACTTTTGTGTTGTGCACTTCATGTCGTCGTTTTGGAGTCTGCATCTGTGGTAACAGCCCTCATTAATGCTGTATGAGTTTGTAGTGTGTTTGGCTCATTTTCTGCATTATGTTGATAAGTATTTTAAAGATGAAAACATCAAGTTTGCCTATCATGTGAGTTCGCTATTTGTGTTGGTACCGAGTAGACAAGATGGCGGTTTTGTGATGTGTCAACCGGCCAGTGTTTCAAAACATTACAGATTTACTGAGGGATATTGTTACTGCTCCAGGTACATTTTTGTATGTACCTGCAAGGATACTTGGAGAGGAGATGGGCTCCGCCAAGCAAACCTCTTGCCCACTGAAATGTTATGATGGAAAGTCAACTCAGTAATAATTTGCCGGATCGGCCGATGCCCGGATTAACAACGACCGCGCTCTCATTGCCCCTTGAGAGTGATAGGTCAGCGAATGGTTTACAAACACCTGTTTTGAAACTTCCAAGAGGAAATTTTGTTGTTGGAACTTGGAATGTACGCACGCTATATGCGTGTGGAAAAGTCAAAGAACTAACACATGAACTTGTTAGATACTCGTGGGACATCCTGGGCCTAGCAGAAGTCAGATGGACAGGATTAGGTGAATCAATAACGGATGATGGTCACAAAATTTGGTTTAGTGGAGATGAGTCTAAACATCAGCATGGAGTAGGTTTTATCGTACATAAAGATAGATTGAACTCTGTCATCAGCTGCACCCCAATAAATAGCAGGCTTATCACCATTCGTATTGCAGCACATCCAAAGAACATCTCCATCATACAGGTATATGCCCCTACTACTGACTATGAGGATGAGGCAATTGATACATTTTATGACAATCTGGATAAAGCAATTAAGAAAATTCCAAAGAAAGATCTTCTCATCGTGCTAGGTGATTGGAATGCTAAAATAGGGCCAGATGCATACGGTCACTGGGCTGGCACAGTGGGGAAATTTGGGACAGGAGAAACCAACGATCGAGGGCTAAGGCTACTAGAATTTGCCAGCAACTATAAACTAACCCTTGCAAATACACTATTTCCTCATTAGTTATCAAGAAGAACAACGTGGCATGCCCCAAAAACTGAGATACATGGCCAAATTGATTTTATTCTTGTATCCAAAAGATTCAAGTCCAGCATTAATAAAGCCAAGACTAGGACTTTTCCTGGCGCCGACATTGGTAGTGATCACGACATGGTATTGATGACGCTCAAGTTTAAACTCAAAAAGGACTATAATCAAAACAGATGTTCTCAGTTAAGATTCAATTTAGACAAATTGAAAGATCCAGAAATCGCGGGAATCTTTGAGGCAACTGTTGGAGGAAAATTCGCAGCTCTCAACTTTTTGGAGGATGATATCAACTCAATCACAGAGAACATGAAAGACAAACTCATTGAATCAGCAACAGAAATATTTGGTAAAAGAAAGAAAATAAACAAACCATGGGTTACAGATGACATTCTGAAGTTATGTGATACACGGCGGGAAATGAAGAAGGTGAAGAAAGAGGTTCCTGAAGCAGCATGGCAATACAGTATGGTGAATAAAAATATTAGAAAGAAAATGAAACAGGCCAAAGAAAAATGGGTAGCTGATCAATGTGAGTCCATTAATACGGGGCTAATAAAAGGTAACAGCAAGGCAGCTTTTGACACATTAAGAAGACTATCAAAACCCCAACCGCCCAGGGTAACTGTCATAGAAGATAGCAATGGGGCTCTGCTCAATGAAAAAACAGCTGTAATGAGAAGGTGGACAGAATATTGTAAAGAATTATATAACTGTGAACTTGACACTGACTTAGGCATATTAAACAACATTAAGTGCGAAAAGAGAGAACTCGGAAATGCAGCAATAATACGGGAAGAAGTGGAAGAGGCTATATGTTCGATGAAAGGAGGGAAGTCACCGGGTGTGGATAATATACCAGCAGAGCTCTTGAAATATGGAGGACCAGATATAGTAAAAATCATGACAACAATTTGCCAGAAGATATGGAGTACAAAAAATGGCCAAAAGAATGGACGCAATCATTAGTAATACCGCTTCCAAAGAAAGGAAATCTAAAAATGTTCAAGAACTACAGAACCATTAGCCTTATTTGTCATCCAAGTAAGGTGATGTTAAGGATACTTTTGATCAGAATAAAACAGAAATCAGAAGAAATCTTGTCAGAGGAACAGGCTGGCTTTAGACCAAAAAGAAGTACCTCAGAACAAATCTTCAATATTAGATTACTGATCAAAAAACATCTCCAGCATCAACATGATTTATACCATAACTTCATCGATTTCACAAAAGCCTTCGATCGAGTCTGGCATGAAGGCTTATGGAAAATAATGAGAAAATTCAATTTTGATACCAACATCATAGATATCATTGAAGCACTATACAAGGACGCAAGCAGTGCTGTTTTTGCAAGCAACGACATTGAAGAATTTTTCAAAACAACTGTAGGAGTTCGCCAGGGATGTATCCTGTCACCAGTGCTCTTTAATATATATCTAGAACATATTATGCTGGAGGCTCTCTACGATTATAAATCAACCATATCGATTGGAGGCCGACCTCTGTGTAATCTACGTTTTGCTGATGATATTGATCTGATAGCTGGAACAGAATCAGAACTTCAAGACCTTACCTCTAGACTGGAGAAAGTAATAAGAACGTATGGGATGGAAATTAATATAGAAAAAAGCAAGATATTGGTGAATAGCCATAAGAAACATGTTCCGACCAACATTACGTTAAATGGGCAAACGTTAGAAGAAGTTAACACCTTTAAATATCTCGGGTCCACTATATGTAGTGATGGAAGATCAAGTAAGGAAATCAAGACAAGACTTGAGATGGCCTCAGCTGCCATGACAAGGTTGAATGTGATCTGGAAAAGTAACATCAGTTTTCCTGTGAAGATCAAATTATACAAATCACTTATATTATCTATTCTCTTGTATGGGTGTCGGCGTCTGTGGCCTAATGGATATGAACGCAGTTTCATAATCCAGATATACCAGGTTCGAAACCTGCTGCAGGCGGTTTGGTAGCAGATCGCTTTGTGTGGATTTTTAACAATGGTATAAGCGCCGTACCGTTCAGAAAGCAATGGCAAACTACAGAATGAAAAAATTGCCTAGAAAAATCAAAAACAGCCAATAAAAGCTGGGGTTAATTGCCACGTCCTGTAAAGGATAAGCAACTAACTTTAACTTGTATGGGTGTGAGGGCTGGACACTCACTGCAGATACGGAGCGAAGGATTCAGGCTTTCGAGCATAAATGTTATAGAAGAATTTTGCGCATTTGCTATAAAGAGCACAAAACAAATATCTATGTTAGAGGGAAGATAAACACCTAAGCAGGCCACCAAGAACCACTTTTGTCAATAGTGAAACGTCGAAAGCTTGCCTGGTTTGGGCATGTAACTCGTCATGACTCCCTTTCGAAAACGATCCTCCAGGGAACAGTCGAAGGTAAACGGAGAAGAGGAAGGCAGAGAAAATCCTGGGCTGATAACATCAAAGAATGGGCAGGACACGGTTTTTCCACACTTGTACTCATTGCTGAGAATAGAGAGCAGTGGAGGACCCTGTCTGCTGATGCTTCCACCATGGCACCCCTACGACCCATGACGGGTTATGGGTTGAGATGATGATGATGAAACGGCCGAATAGGAATATCTGCAGCCTGAATAGGTGCAGCATGTCTAGGACCTCTAGATTTGACCTCTTGACAAATTTTGCAAGATCGGCAACAAATTCGTATGTCTTTATTCACGAATGGCCAAAAGAAGGACGCAAGGACTCTAGTCTTAGTTCTGGAAAAACCCATATGTCCAGCACACTGAGAATCGTGTGCATGTTGAAGAATTAAGGCTCTCATACACTCAGGCACAAGAATTTGCGAATGCATAGACTTGTCCGAGTGTTGTACCATTCGTACCAATATACCATTCTTCATAGTGATATACGATCTGTGATTCGTATTCTGATTAGGATCACCTTTCTTTGCGAGAAGGAAGAATTTCTTTAAAGAAGGATCTTCTTCTTGTCGTTGAACAAACGAGTCATGCGAAATCACTAAGTGATCGTCTTGGCTATCAACTCCATTACTATCATCAGATGAAGTTGGAGGGATAAGAGCTTGGGCTCTTGTTACCATTGCATTGACCGTTTGGATATTTTGTTCCTCCCAAATAGAAATTTGTTGCGGGATGCATTTCTTAACCCCATGAGTACGACCGATTATAAGATCCGAAATAGGATTAGGAAGAAGACATGCGTGGACATCTCCTGTAAAGCAGGGAGTATCAATGCTAATGACAGCAGTAGGATATTTTTCCATGGCACCCCCAAATGTAACACATTTGACCACCTTTCCCGTGTAACAGCGTTTATCTATTAGAGACTGTCTAACCCCGACAGTAGTACATCCAGAATAAAAAAGCACTGAGACTGGACTATCATTCACTAGACCTTAATGCAAGTGAGAGATCCTCTCCCATCATGCGCAACTGTAGCAGGAAGAGCGGGAAGAGGGTGACCACAAATTAAGGTAGATACAGACGATGGCTCGAACAATGTTGAGCATTGGAGGCATTCAGTTGCTCTCCCAAAATCGAAAGCACAACTAGTGATAGCATTAGAGTTCCCACTATCATTTACTTGATTACAGGCTCCATTAAACTCTTGTTGTGCAGAGTTTGTCTGTTAGTAAGATTTTCTTTTGTTATATCTAGGTCTACCGCGATTATCATTTCCCCTGTAATTGTTATCATATTGTCTATTGTAATTATCATTCGGGTTTGAATCCTGGTTTGTATATTCACCATCGTCATATTCTTGACGTCGAGAATGATTATCCCGAGAAGAAAAGCTCGGATAGTTTTTATTGTGATAACCTTTGCGATAGTGTCTATAATTATTACCACCAAAATTACGAGAACTACCATCTCGTTTCCAGTTCTTAGAAGAAGAACCTTCATATGTTGGATTACTCTGCTTACGAGTGTAATTCTGATTACTTTTCCTATTCCAGTTTTGTTGAGCACCCTGAAATTTCTTATTGAAATTAGGGCCATATGGTGCTGCCGAAGCAACTGGCAACCCTTCTTTCACTTTAGAATTGCTAACTGTAGCATGGGGATGCGCGGTGGCATACTGGCAACAGTATTCCTCCCTGTCTTTTAAGTTTTTGGGCTTACGCTCATGAAGAAATGCAAGGAAAGAATCATTAACAGATGACAACACTTTGTCTCGAAGTAATAGGTCCATTAGGCCTTCACATGTTTTCTCAGTTTGAGACAACTCAATCCATCGTGTAAATGTACGACGTATCTTTGTAATAAAATCAGAGAAATCTACCCCATTTTCTGTCAACATTGTCCTAAAACGAAGACGATAATCCTCTTCTTTTAGTTGATATTTTTTTAGTAATGCTGCTCTGACAACATCATAATTAGTTTTATGTTCTTCTATTGTCATAAGAGTAGTCACTGTTTCAGCTGTAAAAAATTCCATCAGTTGTTCGACATATTTTTCGTTTTTTATCTTATGCGTATCGCATAAAAATTGGAATCTATCCAGATAATCCGCTATGTCGTCCTTTAAAGGATTGAAATGAGGTAATTTTATCTTACTAGCAAACTGCTTTGTCGTACCCGAAGCTGCTTGATGAGCACCCATATTTGTCAATTTCAATTTCTCTAACTCCAAAGCTAAGAGTTTTTCATTATGTTCCATTTTTGCTTTTTCCTTTCTCTCCTCGGCTTCTCTAGCTAATCTTTTTTCTTCAGCTTGATGTTTTCTTTCATCTGCAGCAGCTTGAAATTTTCTTTCTTCAGCAGCAGCTTCATTTTTTTGTTTTTCTATTTCAATCTGGAATTTTCTTTCATCGGCTTGCTTTGCAACCTTAAATTCTCAGCATCTATCTTCTTTTGTTCAGCTTGTATCTGAAATCTTAAATTCTCAGCATCTATCTTCTTTTGCTCAGCTTCTGCTTTCTTTTGCTCAGCTTCTGTTTTCAATTTATTTTCCTCTTTTTGTCTCTTTTCTTCTGACTTTAATACCATGGCGAATTGAGCAGTCGCGAATTCTTCCAATTCCTTACCAGACTTGCCAAGGGATTTCCCTTGTCCAATGAAGTATTCCAGTGTAGACATTCTGTCTAATGAGATCAGTAACCTGAAAAATTAAATAAATTACCTTATCCCACTTCAATGGGAGACAAGTCTTCAATATTAGACTTGTATACTCAGTTCAGTTTATTTCACTCTCTTTGAGAGACAAGTCTTAGTCAAAGACCTTGTATGGTTACCTTGTTTCTGTATAATAATATTCTATCAATAATCTCAATATGAATAGTGTATCTCATTAATAACAATAATAATAATACATGACCAAGTATATGTATGTAGACTGTGTATGACAATAATAAATACAAGGACAAAGATGCAGAACAACAACCGAAAACGTTCGCAGAAGTCAAATAAACAATAGAGCGAAACTAAGGAAAATGTTACAAAAATGTGTAAAGATGACTGCGAAAAATAAACAAGACAAATGGCAACACTGTTATAAACAAAAAAAAGGTGTAAAGAAATACATGAAAGGAAGGAGAGACGAACAGATATAAACAAAACAAATCGTAAATCAAAGAATGGAAAAATAACGAAAACAACACGAACACATCTCGTCACAGCTAAACGTAAATAGCAACATTTGTCGCTAGCAAATCCCAATTAAGGAAATTTGCAGTCCCTACAGAAAACGCTCTCAGTAGACAACCTCTGTTACGTGGTATGATCTAAAGGAGTCACCTTACCCAACCAGCCCGCTGAAAACACCAGAAAAATATACAACAATAATACAAGTAACATAAATATCATCAATGGAATGTGTTGCAAACAAAGTTTAGTTACAAATAACAGTATAGTAACTCTCTTGCTCTTTGTCAACTCGGGAGTACAATGTCAAGCGCGCAATGATTGTTAGATCAACAATAACATGTATGGTTTCCAGGAACATAAAGTCACTATGACCTTCACGACAAATAGTTGAGACTTGATTCCCAATGTTGAAAAAGTTCGTAGACAGTACTGTTTACAAAAATACTTGACCTCGAACTACGTGACTTGAACGTTCAGACGTTGTAGAGTCTGTTGACTGTAACGTGTAGACAACCAGCGGTAATGTTTACAAAAAATACTTGACTTGTGTGCAGCTGTGGTCCACGTAGCAATATTGCCTAGATGCCAACTCCAGTACTTGTACCAACTGTGGTTCATGTAGCATTTTCACACAGATGCTAACACTGTTTATGTGGGTCAACAGTCAATGACCTATTTCTACTGTCCTGTGTAGCCAAACATGGAAATGTAGAGTACTACGGACGTGTGTTATTTATAGCTGTCAACTTAGATCGTTCCAATCTGTAGCCGAAACCAAAATTGAAGCCGAAAAGCCCACGGAACAGGTCCACCAGTAATGTTAGTTGGTTTTTCTAACAGGAACGGTGAGCTGTTCTCACGGCTAGGTAAGCCTTTAACAAATTCCGCAACCGAATGCGTAGTAATGATAAAGTCGGTGTTACCTTGAAGCGAATCCTCAGAACACAAGAAATAACACTGTCGTCATTCCTGACGTACAGTAAATCCCTGGGGAAAACTGCCAACGCAGTCACTTCGAAGATTTTCCTTCCCCAGGAAACAACGGACATTCACGTCCTACAGAAGCCAGTTCGCAACTCTCCCTCACGGAAGTCTAATTTTGCGCTCTCTAACTGCGCATGGCTCATAGCCCAGAACTGTTTACCTTTGACCCTAAAGGTCAAACACAATGAATGAACCAAAAAGGGAGATAACCCCTAATCAACCTGACACAGCAAAGTTAAGACATAGTTCCTCAACTTTGACCAGGGTGAAAAACATACAACCAATAAATCGACGTTTGAAACTCCATCAAAATGACCGCAACAATGTGCAACACGATTCCCAACAGCTATGACCCTGAAAATGTGTACGCGTTGTGGCAGTATACTCGATAAAAAAAGGCCGTTGAGACAAAACACCCAGTACATGTGCTTGAAATGCCACGACTATCTGAAAACGACCGCCAGCGAGCCATTGGTATGTTGGAGACCGGAATGAGCTCGCGGGCCATTGCCAGAAGGATGAATTGCCATCACAGCTCTATTGTAGAGATGGCTACTGTGTGTGTGTGTCGAAACAATGCTTCGAAACAGCGTTGAGTCCGAAAGCTTCGAAACACAGCCTGCTTCTTGTTTCGAAACAGTTTCAGTTCCTGTCTGCCTCGCTGTTTTGCAGAGACACACTGTCTCACTGTCTCACCTTCCTTGGGCCTTTGTAAAATTTGAGTCAACCGTCCGGAACATTAGTATGGAATATCAAACACGTCATATTTTTCAGGGATGTGTTATGATGACTTGATTTTACAAGTGATATTATTTTTGCTGAGAAGTTATAGACACTGGAAATTGTGTCAGTGCTGCAGTTGTCAATGTTTTAGGCACTATGCTAAAGTTGAAAGTGTCCGTGTGTTCGTATAAATGTAATGGACACTTTATTAGCTCTGCTGATATATGTGTACTCGGTGTGGATTTGAATCATTATCTACCAAAACTAGCTTACTCTAGTTTGATATCATGTGTTATTATTACTGTTATCATTATTGTTGTTTTTAATTATTTTCACATATACTGCACAGCTATCATCATATCTCCGTTTTATTTCATCATAATGAAGACTTGTGTAAAAATATTGAATTGTGGTCATACGAAACGCCATAGATTTTCCCATGCGCCAGTAGCGAGCAAGAAAAAAAACAGAGGAGATTGTCTCACACAGTTCATGTATAGTAATGTATACTGTCTATTAGAGACTTCTTTCTCCCCGATACGGGCAAAAGTGCCGTTGTGCCGTTGTGTCGAAACAGTGTGTCGACACAGTTTAAATCACTGAGCCGAATGTCTCGAAACAGCGGAGTGTGTCGATTTGCCCACCTCTACTCTATTGTACGTCTCAATGAACGTTACGGAACCACTGGTAGTGCCCGGGATAGACTTCGGAGTGGCCAACCACGAGTTACTACCTGTGGTAGATTTGCGATAGGTGAATTAAGACTTGGTTTGGTCCCTTCTGAATAGCAATAAAAACAAGTGATAGCTCAGTGGGAGATGATAAAATAGAAATAGATTTCACGAGTGAGATGGAGGAAATATATTAGAGTCGGTCTCTGACCCTCGAGATGATTTCTCTCAGTCAGCCTATCATCTACAACAGATTAAGATTTATCAGACCGTCTAGTATAATATATATTAATATATATATCCCTAACATACACACACACACACATAAGTGACTACAATAGACACACAGACGTGAAACTATGACAATGGAAATATAGATAATTAGGAACGAACTGACCGACACACTGGAATAAGTTTATGTGAATTTTAATTATCCTAATAAAATTCCATCACAACACATACAATTTACCAACGGGCTGATCACCCGTTTGCCAGTCACTTCGATTACGGAAACAACAGCAGATGGATTGATTTGCCGTTGCCCTAAAGACGCCAATAGGCGTGATGGGAAACAATGGCAAAGAAAACCTATCTGCTGTTGCCCTAAGACGCCACTAGGCGTAATGGCCACTGACTGCTTTGACGGTCGGTGGCTAAGGACGGAAGAAGAAGAAGAAGAC
Organism: Oreohelix idahoensis; assembly: GCA_024509875.1. Taxonomy (NCBI): domain Eukaryota; kingdom Metazoa; phylum Mollusca; class Gastropoda; order Stylommatophora; family Oreohelicidae; genus Oreohelix; species Oreohelix idahoensis. Next base: position 425,436 of record JAMPIV010008418.1, read on the forward strand.
ATACAATTTACATCAAGCATATACAAATAGTCATAAAGTCAATGAATTGCTACAAGAATGATAGACCCAATGGTATGATCTTTTCCCTCGATGTATAGCCCACAGTCCTGTTAGAGGAAAAGTGATAGCCCCAAAGAGTCACGGATACATATGCTTTAGTCTAAGAGTTCCCTTTAAAGGTATGAACAGGCTTGGATACTCTGATCTATCCTAAGGAAAATATTGTTAGCAACAAAACTTGCATAAAGAAATTTAAGACAGCAAAATGGGTGCCAAAATACAACAATAGAGGAATCACTCAGACTTGCATTCACTCTCTTCAGTCAGCCGTGATCACTAGCTTTCGTTCGTATTTACAGCTTTGGTAGCAACTTCTGGACAAACAGTTTTTAGGACATGCACATACAGAATCTCCAGGATTAGTCATTGGCCAAGGGAACCCCAGCTTCACAAAGATAGGTTGAATTCGCTACTTCAGTGAACGTTTCCTTGATATTTCTTATTTTAGGATATCTGGTTCTGTCACATTAAAATTGTCCAGGCACGAACGTTAACAGCGAGCAAAGTGTCAATAGCTTATATTTCTAGTGGCTAGGAATGTCAGGTCGGTGCCTTCTCTCAGTATAAGACTTTATTTGGTCACACCACAACTAGTTAAAACTCCGTCGGAATGTTACTGATAGTAATATTTTACTGGCCACAAGGGCTGAAAAATGTACTTGAGGTTTTTCTCAGGAAGAATTAAATCTGGCGCTTCATTTAATCTTAAAGTTCATGAAATGGGTACTCTGTCGTTCTGGGTGCCAATGCAATGCCAGACAGGTTTTACTTTATACACTCAAGTCTTTAAGAAAAAAAATGTTTTTGTTCTTCACAGATATTTCTCATGTACTAAAACGCTGGTAGAGTTGGGCTACCCCAGTTTCACTGAATAAAGAGAAAACAACATATAAAATACTTATACATACTATTCCTCGGTTATAACTTACATTATAAACTGCACGCGGAGATCTTGACTTAACATTTAAAATCTCCCGTGAAATAAGTTATATTGTCAATCAGTCATCATGAATTAGAAATACATACGTATTTCGTCAATACTCGATGATGAATCAGTGCAGTTATAAGTTAGTTTAAATATTCTCGACTGATTACTAGCAATTTAATAAAATTTCATTATAGCTGCATGAGTTTAAGCTAGAAATTATAATTTATTCTGCTTTCCACTGTAACATGTCGACTCTCGATTATAACAGACTTATAAATTATTTTCTTCTGCACAGAAATCTGACTAGTGAAAAGAAATAAGCGGTTATCACTGAATCTCTCAATACTACTAGATATATAATATTTTTACCTCAACACAGAACTACTAAGAACTAAATCCACTTCGACCAAATAAATGATGCTTCTATTAACAGAGATCTTTAGGAATCGAAAGCTAGGTCGTTCTCGTCTTGACTGCGGAGTACTGAGTGCCTGAAATCTAAAACTCTGGGTAAGATATATGAAAACAGACAAAGGATGCGCGCTATTTTCACAAACCCCCCGTCTCTCCCTCTCCTCTTAACACTTCACATTCTCTTAGACGCTGGCCTTAACTGCCAATACGCGTCTTCACACCTTACGCCGTCATGTCTCATTTCTGAGCAATGCAGATGGCAGTTTCCACACCTCACGCCGAGAACTTTAGCCGAAAAAAACTCGTGTCGGCTTGAAAATGTAGACAAATGTCTGCTCTCTATTTCTGACGAGGCGAATTCTCACGCTATTTCGCTCACATCCCCGGGACTGACATTACGCAATAAAATGAGTTTCTAAATGAGAAAAGAAACAGGCAAAAGTTTGAATGGGAAAGTAATATTTTGTCGCAAACGAACGAATGCGAACAAAATGAAAAGGATAAAAGAGCGATAATAAAGTAGAGGACACGGGTAGAAAAGAAAAGAATATAGAAAATTTATTGATCATAAATCTCTATGCGACACTACCCCTGCGCAAGATCGTCATATTGTGCTGAGTCACCTAAGGAATCGTTCTCTCCCGGCAAGTCAAACAGCAAGAGCAATAGTGGGTAGACGTGGGCAAGTCTCTCGAATGACAGTCATACGACGACTCAAGAGATACAGGTCTTACTGCAAGACGACCTTATGTTGGGCCAAAATTGACTCAAAGACATCGTCAGCAGCAATGGGCAGAGCAACACGTCAGATGGACTAGACTGCAGTGGAATGCTGTCCTGTTCACAGACGAGAGCAGATTCAACATATCCTTTGCTGATGGACGTATGCGGATTTGGCGACGGTGTGGACAGCGCTTTGCAGATTGCTGTGTTCGTCAGCACAACCAATTTGGAGGTGGCAGTATTCACATTTGGGGAGGATTCAGTTTTCACCATCGCTTGCATCTTCACGTCTTCTGTGGAAATGTTAATGCTGTGACATATCGAATGAGGTTCTGGATGCATTGGATGCTCCTGCGTTCACAAATTATCCAGACTTGCAGATTCTCCAGCAGGATAACGCACGTGCGCACACCGCATGCATTACGCAGCAATATCTACAGCAGCAGAACATTGTGACGATTGATTGGCCTACCCTGTCACCAGGCATGTCCCCTATAGAACATCTGTGAGACGAGCTTGGACGCAGAGTCTACAGGCACGGTTCTCCAGCTAATCTGCAACAGCTCGAAGCTGCTCTTACACGTGAATGGGACTTGATTCCCCGAAATTTCCTTCAGAGACTTGTGCGTTGCATGCGGAGCCGCTGCCAAGCTTGTTTGCAAGCACACAGTTGACATACCAGATACTGAGGATAGTGTGAATGAATTTTTTTATTGGTTGCATTTTTGGTTTTCTCCCTTGCCTGCACAGAATGCAATGAATTTCATAACAATCAAATGTACAAATTAATGACCAGCATGGATTCATAGGAAAATGAATAAAGATTCCAAATATGTAAATTGTAAACACATATTCACATTTCACACTCTGTTACTGGATTATACAGGTGGTGCGTTTTTAATGTGCTTCAGTATATTAACTAAACATTTAAACAGTTTTACAATAGTAACACATTTTCGAGTGTCACATCATATGTAATATTTGTAAGAAAGCAGAGAACACAATTGTTGTATTAACTAGTGACAGAGTACTTACTTGGCAACAACAACAAATGAAAATAATTGGTGTCCTGTTTATGAATCAGGGTCGGATTTAGGCCGATTCCACCGTCTCTAAACTGGACTGCGTCCATGGCCAGTAGTCCACATGTCTGAGCGTCGCGCCAATAACGTTGAGAAATATAATCAAGCTATCGGTATTACACCTAAATTTATCTACGGCAATTTTCTTTTATTATTAAATAAATGAAGTTGCGCCTCCTGTCTTACTCTTTTTTGTTCAGACATTAATTTTCCCCTATTTTTTTTTTCTCTACCAAAGCATTTGTTTCATGATTTTAATTCACCGATTTCGGGAACATTTTACTTTGACCTGAACCGTTCGCCTGTGTTTGAGTCACAGTACGCGGAATGGGGTGTGGGAAACACAGATGTCTCATACATAATGAGCAAGTAACCTGTTATATGATGATGAACGATACATTTGTATAAAAAAAGTACAGATAATAGAAAATAACTTACTTTGGGTACTCAAGTCCACCTTTGTCAATTAGTATAGATCTTGTTAGTCTATGTGCATTATTTGATTGGAACTGATATACCATCGTCTATGTATCAATATAATCTAGACCTCTTGTAATTAACTATAGCCTTTTTGTCTTTTGTTAAAGAAACTTGAAGTGTGTTTTTTCCTGTACGCCACTGTTCATTGTTCTGTTTGTATAGTTTGTTCGTATAAATAGCAAGCGAGGGCTAATTTTAACAATTAGTATAAAGAAAGAGTAGATGGACGGAGATTACAAACAAACTTAGATCCTTCTGAGATCTCATTTGCATAATTGAATTGGTAGTTGCACTTCTCCCTCTGTCTCTTTCATTCTTTTGTGTGTGTGTGTTCTCAGAGAGAACCCATTCTGCACAGTTTGAGCTGTTTGAGTGAAAACCTCTGCAATTGCTCTTTATTCATAAACCGCTAAGGCTTTATCTGTAGCTCAACGAACAGACAAGAAAGAGCTAAGTGGAAGATGGGACAACCTTATTGTACCAATCTTATTACATAAAAAAATCGAAACTGTTAAGAAATACCTGTACAACCTCTTTAAAACTATTACAACAAATAATAATTGTTTCACTTTTTAAAATACAAAAGGAAAACATCGATAACCGTATGTTTTTTTTTAAAACTTGATTACTCCAGATATTTTATAAAAGGTATGCGTGTATATATATATATGTGTTAGTGTATGTGTGTGGGAGTGGGTGTGTTTGTGTGTGTGTGCATGTCTTTAAGCATAAATATATAGGTGGAGTTTATAACTTTTGGTTGAGTGACAATTAATATTTGCACCCGTACGAAATCAGTTCAAGTACACATAGATATATATCTTGCTGAATTCTTTTCAGCTGGGAGAAAATTGTCTACGAGCCTTTTGTCATTATAGACCTATAATAACACTGAAGAACTGCGGCGAGGATAAAACCTTACAGAAGCGGAGATAACTCAGTGTTTTCAGATACCAGCCTTTACCCTCCAGAGCTACCTAGGTAGGGATATTCTCATCTTAGATTCTACTACTGTAAGAGTAATTCTTGAGTAAGGGCTCACTGCCTTTCTAAAACCATCCTTACTCTGAATCTCTGGCCACAATTCCTGCGCCACTACTGTGGGTTAAGAAGCATACGCCACACTGGGTTTCGTGGCTATGGCGTATTGTCTGGTTACAGACTCTGTCCCTTCTTGTCACTTGGGCCACCTTCCACAAATTCCTCATTTCTGAGGTTTGAGGCTGGCTCTCGAACCCATATATACTACTCGTCAAAAGTCAAGGGCCACCCTATTATTTTCAATACACTTTTATATAAGCGCATAGAATGATTAAATGAAGGAAGTTTTTAGTAAAAGTGGGTGCAAAATCTTCCTCTGATAGTCCTCTATGCACTTTAAGCATAAAAACAACTCACCGACAACCATGGTGATCACGTGCAATTTGGTTTGCTGACCATAAATTCACATTTTTAATCTCTTTTTTCAAACTTTCGTACAACCAAACAGGTGAAGTAATCGTGCTGATTGACATTCCACGTGCAATGGCGACTTTTCGTGAACAGAGTTCACTCTTAATTTGTTTTACAATCAGCAGACTTAGGGTAGTTTCATCACTTGCAAAAACCATGCCACCGAGAAGAAGTCTTGACACCTTACAAAGAATGAGGGCTATAGCGTGGGTTGAAAGTGGTTTATCTGTCCGTGAGGTTGCTAGACGGCTTGCAGTGTCACACTCTACTATCCAAAGAATTTTGGAGAGATTTCAGGCCACAGGAAGTGTGGAGGATCGCCACCGGCCAGGTCGCCCTAGATGCACCAATAGACATGATGACCGGTGCGTCTTGTTGTCAGCCCTGCGCCATCGAACAGTGACATGTTCCACTCTAAGATGTCAGCTGAGACAAACTATAAACGTTAATGTCAGTCAAAGCACCATTCGCAGACGTTTACATGAATTTGGACTGGCTGCTCGACGTCCTGCAGTCAGAATCCCTCTTACTCCTGCTCATCGCAGAGCCCGTGTTGCTTGGTGTCGCGAGCACATCCGATGGACAAGGCAACAATGGAGTCAAGTTCTCTTCACTGATAAATCTCGCTTCACTGTGTAATTCAATGATGGTAGGATTCGAGTTTGGAGACGACCAGGAGAGCGATTTACTGATGACACAATTAGAGAGGTGGATCGTTATGGTAGGGGTTCTGTCATGGCCTGGGGAGACTTCTACAGACACGGCAGGACCCCACTCTACATCATCCAAGGCAACTTGACCGGCCCAAGATACCAGAACGAAATCTTGAGACCAATCGTTCAGCCTGCTCTGGAGGCCATAGGTGGTAATGCCATCCTCCAAGATGATAACGCTCGACCCCATCGAGCTCGTGTCGTGAATTTTTTTTTAATCACTTCATGTTAATTAATTATTTTTACATAAAACATTACAATTTATAAAGTAAACTTTGTTCATCATAAAATATAATATCTCTTGTAACATGTGGCCAAATGTTATGTCAACAAGTTCGTTAGTTATTTTTCTGTTAATTTTTTAAAAAGATAACCCATTTTTAGCTGGGTGTGTACCCTTAACCATATTACTTTCTGAGTGGTACAATATATGTTAATACAATAAACTAACATCTTTGTGGACATCTCTGTAATTATTTTTTGCGAGTACAATTTTCTTCTCTGTTCCTTTTGTATTGTAACCACACACGTTGTGACAATCATTGGTCAATAACGGTATGTTGTCCATCACAGCAACATGAGAATTTGCAGTTTGGTAGAACTGAGGCTTAACAAACAAATGCTGTTACATTAATTAATCACCTAAACCCTCAAAGGAGCATTGGCCTTTAACAAACTTATGGCAGCTCTTCCTGTTCCGTGCCATAAGCTCAAGGTCTTTCATTGTCCTCTTCATCCCCTTCATCTTTGCACCAGTTCTCTTCTCCGTGCGTTCTTTGGTCTTCCTTTACCCCTCTTACCATAGGGTAGGTAACCATCTGTCCTCTTTCCCCCGGAAACGTCCTCTTTCTCCCGGATATGTCCTCTTTTCCAACTTAAGATTGGGGCGTCAGGGCGACTGTTTTCAAAAGTGCAGTTTGTGCTGAGTTTTCCCCTCGGAGACTGAACATGGCTTCCAAGAGTATCTGATGAAAGTATATTCTCTAATGAGTATTTTTCAAGTGAATATTGCACTAATTGCAAAGGAATGGAGTTCGGTTGTTGAAGTACAAAACTGTATTAAATCCGTGATAGACATTCTTAAGCAGCGCTTGTGTTAAGAGTCTGTGCTCTAGAAGATTCCTAATATGCTTCGTGAGAAAACGAAGAGGCGGACTTCATAGTTTGTGTGACAAGTTTCACGAGGATAATAAATGCATGTACATCAATTGTTTAGAAGACTTAGTGATATCGATGCAACCATTAGATTTCAATTATTTTTCACTGATGATCGTACATGAAGTAACACCATGTGTAGATGTGCGAGCTTAATGAAATATTTACCAGTAATTGCTAAAGAATTTGCATTTGACGATGCAAGTGCTTTGAACAACGTAACAGTCTGACAATATTTGTTGAAAATAACAACGGTTATAAAGGATTCATGCAGAGTCTGGCACATGAGAAACGAATCAAATTTATTTTAAAAACAATCAGTAAATTTTGAATTTCACACTTGTCACGTATGAAAATAGAAGCTACCCTACCCTTGAATCTCACCAGGGGCCCCTCAAATTTTGTTGTAATCTTATCGCCAACGTGGATCACACGTGGAATCCCCATGCGTGCTAATTAGTATGCATTATCCCACGTGGAATTCCCACGCGTGCTAATTAGTATGCAATCAGTTATCATGCTAACAGCCACGTCATTCGCTTTTGTCTTATTGTAGTTTAGCCACGCCTACTGTCTTCTCTCTCGAGCTATTAAGATCAAACTATCTCTGGATCTCTGTCTGTCATTCCTTCAAAGAGGCGTCGCCAGAACAGGCGGTCAGTTATCAAAGACTGTTGGAGTCTCTAAGAGTGAACAGAGCTTTCACACCGCTGGTTAACACATGAACGCGAACTCGTCTACTAGGGTTAGAAAATCTTGGCAGGACGAAAAGGAACGGAGGAGTCTGGCGGTAAAAATTGAGAAAAAGAGCTTTGACGCACGGCCCAAAGCGAAAAAGTTTCCGAGAATCAAGAGAGGCGAGAAATCTCGCATATGGCTAATAATTGTCATTCAAATAATATATATATAGAAATCTCTTAAAAATGCAGTTATGATTCGCGCCAGAGAGTTGAAGAAGTACCTAGCTCATATATTAGAATCAACAAGAATCTTGGATTTCTTCTGTATGGAGAGTCTGATCCTGTGTGCTGCGGTAATAAAATATTAGTTTTAATGTGTAAAGTTCATTATATTTCACTGGATTTTTGGGTTAATTTAAGCCTATTAAATAAACCTTTAGCAAAGTTCTCCAGATGTAAATCGAAAATGTAATTATCCGTTATTTTCCGAGTAATAGATGCGTAACATAATTTTAAGACGCTAGGTGATCGAAATTGTTTAATAACCATATATTTCTATTTCATCTTATGTAAATTTTGAGTAATTAACTGTTCATTAGCTAGTGGTAAAAGCGATAAATTAGCTGGTCACTCGTGAAGTTCTTTTTAATATAAATAATTAAACACCGGAGTGATTTTACAGGTCTTACCTAAAAACGCGAGTGTTAGAATATAATTATAGTAGGATTACCTGTTTTCTATATTCTCTTTTATCCAGGAAGTAACATTCTGCGGTTTGATAATATTTTCACAGTTACTGCGACAGAACCCCCCTAGAAAAAACCCAATACCTGCAGTACGAAGAGGGATACACCCCCAGGAAAATATATAATCAACGCACCAATTCAGCGAATCTCCGAGAAAAATAGCAGGTCCAACGAGAAAATTGACACTTTCCTAGAGAAATTTGAGAAAATGGCGAATCTGTATAGGTTAGAGCGTTCCCGGTGGTGACTAAAACTTTCACAGGCCCTAAAAGGTACCGCTTATGATGTCTACGTGAAGCTGGGAAGCAGCAAAGATGACTACGAAACTTTAAAGAAGGCTTTACTGGAGCGTTTCGAAATGACCGCTCGCAAATTTCTGCAAATGTTCAGAAACAGCCGAAAGGAGAGCACGGAGTCATTTCCGCAGTTCTCTTAACGTCTGACGGGCTATCTGACAAAGTACCTGGAATTTTCAGAACTTCCTCTTAAGTAGGAGGGAATTCTGGAACTTGTTCTTGTGGAACAAATAAAAACCCCTTTGTCAAACGAGACCAGTAGATTTCTGGCTGAGCAGGGTGCAGTTAAGCTGGATGACATCCTCAATAAGGCGGAAAGTTATGTAAATGCAATGGCCGAACTTCCCAGCACAAAACGTAAACCAACAGATGAGCCGTCTCGAAAACATAATCTAGATCAGTCATCCCATTCTTCAAATTCCTCCCAGCACTATAAGGAGAGAGACACCAGAGACCTCCCCAGGAAAAATCGAAATTCTCCAAGACCCGATATCCCACGAACAACAATAATCCTGATCAACCCACAAGGCCTACGTGGCAGCGCTGCCACCAAGGTCAAGGCAAAGGAAAGAACCCTACAGCAGGGTCGTCTGATCAGGACAAACACGCCGGGCCAAATCGCATCGGATGCTTGCAAACAGCCTCGCAAGGAAGAGTCAATGTCAGTGATTCTCAACCTGAGGGAGAGAGACCCTCAACGCGAGGAACTGTTATTTTGAACGGTACCTCAACAACTAGTCTTTTTGACACTGGATTATCTTTTGACTGTATTGTCGCCAGGAACCTAGTCAAACCCGGTCAGGAGACAGAGGACACCGTCAAACTATGTGGAGTTTTTAAGAGTGATGCACCCAGGACGCTTCCTATCGCACTGGTAGAAATACACTCTGATTTTGAAAGCGGCCATTATGGATGATCCTATCTATCCAGTTATCCTGGGATGTAGATATGTGTTTGTTGGGAGACCGAAAGAGCCGATTGTGGCAGCAGTAACCACAAGAGGGCAAACCCAGAAGGAACGGGACCCTGCGCCAAATTTGTTACCGAATGAACTAAAAGAGGCGCAACAAAAGGACCCTACTCTGGAGCCCTGCTTTAGAAAACTGCCCATGGCTAAGGACCCCAGACATCACGGAGACATCTTTTCGAAGGATGGCGTATTGTATCGTAGAGCGGGCGACCCTTATCAAGGGAATAACCAGCTCCTAGTACCGACGCAGTACAGAAGCCAGATCTTAGAAATGGGGCACTCTCTTCCCTTTAGTGGACATATGGAACAAAACGCCACTATTCAGCGAATACAGACTCACTATTGGTGGCCAGGAATGAACTCTGAGATTATCAGATACGTGAAATCTTGCGCCCAGTACCAACGGGTGGCACACAAGCACTTGACACCCCCGTCCCCATGGGGGAAATGCCAATAGTGGGGACTCCATTCAAACGGGTTGCCGTCGACATCGTTGGACCCCTAGAAAGGACCAAAAGAAGGAACAGGTTTTTCCTGACCTTAGTCAACACTTGCACTATGTGGGCTGAAGCTATACCACTAACATGCACGTATTCCAATTATGTCGCAGAAGCCTTCGTGCAAATTTTTACACGGTTGGGATTTCCCCAACACGTTTTGACGGATAATGGATCCCAATTCCGTAGCCTGTTAATGGAGGAGATCTTTAAGATCTTGAGGGCCAAACACATCCACACAAGCCCCTACCATTTGGCCGGAAATGGGCTCGTGGAACGTTTTAACGGCAGCCTCACTATGATGTTACTTAAGCTGGGACAAGAGAAACATGAAGACTGGGACCTTTACATACCTGCAGCTTTATTCGCCTACAGGGAAGTTTCCCAGGCATCTACATGATTTTTCCCAGCTACACTTTTATTCGGCAGACATATAAAGGGGCCACAAGAAGCCTTACTTCTGTCCCTGACAGACCAAAAGGCCGACGAGACAGTCGTCTCTGCAAGCAAATATGTATCAGAGCTCAAGGAAAGGTTTCAACTAGGATGGGACCTAGCAATCACCAACCTTAAGAAAGCACGCGCAAAGCACGCTCAAAGATACAATAAAGCAGCGAAAGAAAGAGAACTCCAACCAGGGGAGAAAGTTTTGTTGCTACTTCCAACCGGAAACAACAAACTTCGCATCGGATGGCAAGGGCCATTTACCGTCCTTAAAAAGATCTCCCGCACTAATTACAAGATCTCTATTAAAGGAAATGAGAAGGTCTATCACGTAAATCTGCTAAAGAAATACTTGGAAAGACCGGTGCCGTCCTCCGAGCATCTCCTGGCGGTCGCCATAGCGACGGAAGACGAGGAAGATGACGATAGTTGCATGGAGTATCCATTGCAACAAAAGGAATCTTTTAAAGATGTCAAATTCGGCGACAATCTCTCGGAAGCACAACAGACAGAAACCAGGGCGCTACTGAAACAGTACACGGCAGTCTTAACGGATGTACCTGGTCGAACAAATCTCATAGAATTTGATATGAAATTGCCGAACGAGACCCCTGTTCGAACCAGAGTTTACCCCATTCCGTACGCTAAAGCTGATGCACTACGCGGAGAAATAGACAAGCTACGTCAATCAGAAATTATTAGTGAGTCTACCTCTCCTTACAGTTCGAGTGTAGTACTGTTGCAGAAGCCCAATAAGGAAGTCCGGCTGTGCATAGATTACCGTTTACCAAAAACTGTAACGGAATTTCAGCCCGAACCTCTACAGACCGTTTCTGAGCTGTTCACCAAGCTTAGCAAGGCAAGAATTTTCTCCAAGATTGACCTGAATAAAGGTTATTACCAAATACCAGTCAAGGAGGAAGTTAAACCCTTGTTAGCTTTCAGCGCCAGTGAAGGGCACTACACAACGCACAACGCATCAGGAGTATTCACCAGGATGATTAGGAAGCTTTTAGAACCTTTGCACAGTCCCCACATCCATAATTTCATGGATGATATCTTAATCGCATCGGAAAACTACGACGAACATATTGCTACGATTGCTATGCTTCCCAGGAGACTACAGGAAACTGGTCTCACAGCCAGACCTAGCAAATGTCTCATCGGGCTTGATAAGCTAGACTTCCTGGGGCATACTATTTCTCAAGGCAGCATGTGGCCTGTTACCAAAAATATTGATAAAATAGTTGCAGCTAAAAGGCCCCGAACGAAGAAAGACACTCGTTCTTTTCTATCACTGTGCGCTTACTATCAACAATTTATCCGAAATTTCAACGGGCTAACGGCACCCCTTACTGACTTTACCAAAAAAGGGCGACCGGACAGGGTTATTTGGGATTCCAAGTGCGAACAAGCATACGTCACTTTAAAAGGACAATTGTCCGGATACCCCAGTTTGAGGCTACCTGACCTCAAGAAACCTTTCATATTGCGGGTCGACACTTCGGGTCAGGGCATCGGGTAAACCCTGCTTCAAGTAGATGACACCGATCCGAATCTTTTATTCCCAGTTGTGTATGCTAGTCGTAAACCTTCACATGAAGCAAACATTCCCTGCCCACACTGTCCGAGATCTTTCCAGGCCCGCATCGGGCTCATCAGTCACCTTCGTACCCATAGACTAACCTAACATATTCCTAAATAATTGGATGAACAGAGTGGTCTTCATCACCCGTGATGGACGAACAACAACATGGTAGTCGTAAATTGAATACGGCAGAACGTAACTACTCCACAGTTGAAAGAGAATGTCTTGCACTAATTCAGGGAAATATGAGGGACCTGTACAACAATACAAAGAAGCTAACGGAAATATAAGCAAGCAAATGGCCTCATAAAAGATAAGAATATAAAATTGCTTAGTAATATACAAGAACAAATGAATAGATGGACAGAACATTTTGAGAAACTTCTCAATAGACCATCTCCAACTAATCCCCCAGACATCCAGCCAGCAGAAGAGGAGCTACAAATCAGCTGTGAACGACCAAGTAGAGAAGAAATAAAGAAAGCCATAAAGCTTCTGAAAGAGGGAAAAGCAGCTGGTACAGATTGCATTCCAGCAGAGGCCATCAAAACAGATATTGATACCTCTACAGAGATATTATACAAACTACTTGGCAAAGTCTGATAGAGAGAGAGGAAATACCAGCAGTGTAGTGATATCATTGATACAAATCGCCAAATACAGTAATAGTTAACCCCTATGCAAAGTAAAGTTGTCACACCGTCCGGGTGTGTTTGCCCACTGTCATCGCCCACGCCACGAAACGCGCTGGATTTTAAAAGCAAGAACGCCAAAGTGACGATACCAAAAATACTAGCTTTTCCTCCCTACGTAATACAAATTAAATCTAACATAAACGCCGTTTGGCAGACAACAATACATGTTCATTTCAAAATGAGTGATAGAAGAAAAAAACGTAGGAGTGAGAGAGAGAGAGAGAGGAAGAATAAAACCTTGACTAAAGCGTTGTTTTTGAATCTAGTAATAAAACGACATGCGACAGCTGACGTCACAGGCTTTGCTTAGTGTAACACTAAAACGCGAATGAGAGGCTGAAAGTTTGAAAAAAAATCTACTAGGCCTTGGAAACCGGTTGCTAAGGGCATTTTTTCCAAAAAAGTTAAAAGTTTGAATAAAGCATTGGACTTTGCTATCCCACCGCCTTGTCTCCTCTCTGTAGTGACAATTTAAATCTGACGAAACCGCGATTTGCGTTAGGCAAAACGCGTGTTTCATTTCTTAGAACAAGCGAAAGAGAGAGAAAAATTTAAATAAACATGGAGGGAAATCCTACGCTAGAGTATGCATTGCGATACTGAAACTGAGTAACCGAACGAAGGGTAGAGAAACGGTGGCAAAAGACACATAGATGTAGTATCGTATTATAATTGAATAATAAAGGGAAAGAAAGGACAGTTGAAAATTAAAATGATAATTTTTGTTTATTATAAAATCATATCACACATTATGATATATTATCTTACCGTAGAGAAAAAGTATGCTATTTGAAAAACTGAAGAGGAAAAATATCAAGATGAAAATTATGATAAGGAGAGAAATAAAAATATAACGGCTAGATGACAGACAGTCGTCTGATCAATAATTGCTTTTCCTCATTAAAATCGATTAGATATTGACAGAAATATTATAGGGAAAGACAGAGACACAGACACAGTGATATCCTCACTCAACTTTGCCAGTCTTGGAAAGGGAGAGGGGGGAGTTAAAATTTTGAAAATGTATTTTTGAAAAGAGGCAAATCGGCGTACCCAGAGCTGATTGGCTTAGATGCGCATAAATAAAGAGGGGGATATAACGAAAGGCTGCTAACGCTTAGTTGCCACTTGATATTAAAATTTATAGCAGGAGGGTTAAGAGCAGACTCAAAGCAGTATTACCCAATGCCTTTGCAGTTCTGGACCAGTGGCGATCTCAACTTGACCATTGATCGCCGGTTAACCTTCTAGTTGTGTATTATTCATTGATGCGGTAAGATAAACATTTATATCAACCTTCTTATTAATATGTATATGTCTTGTTGAAGCTGCAGAGTTCGAGGCAAAAGTGTTTATTGGCCTAACTCCTGACGTGTACTGAAGCAGCATCCATTCTTCACTGTTGTGAGGAATACTCTGTTATGAGAAATACATCACAGTGCTCAAGGAGTGCAAGTTAAGCCAAACCATCCATGGGCTTATGACAGTTCACCTAACTTAAACTCTCCATTATTGAGTTAACACAGTTTTATCTAGATATGATGAAACCATTCGTTCCTCAGAAGCGTGACCAGTCATAAGATTTAGTGCTTCACCAGTACATTCCAAGTTATAAACATTTTAAGAGTATCATTAACAGACAAGTTGTCTTTAAATTAAATTACTGTAAATACATTGCCATTCTATTTGAGTTTTAAACATTCCTGTGCCCAAGCAAGTGAGGCACAGGAAATTAAAATTGTAAAAATTAATATCCTAAACTTAACCACTGACTTGTTTGATCAATTTTCTTTGAATTATAGTTGTGGTTGTTGTCATTAACTCAACATTTCATTTCACATTACCCTAGACACCTAGCTAGATAAAAACCAGAAGTACTTACAAATAGACTCAAAATATATCGCAGATTGAGGTCGTAGGGTGGTAGCAGTCATGTACTCTGAAAATATCATTCAACTATTAGACCCAGGGACTTGCATAGCTGACCTCACTCTGTAGACAAGTAATATTTATTTCAGTAACATCTAAACCCACCACAAGCAGAATGGAAGGAAGGTTATCTGGTCAAGTTGCCTAATAAAGGGAAATTTACAAGAGTGCACAAATTATAGAGGAACAATGTTACTATCGGTGCCAGCAAAAGTATTAAACAGAATCATCCTGGAGAGATTAAAAGAGTCCATAGACAAGCAACTGAGAGATAAACAAGCAGGTTTTCGACAAAATAGATCCTGTACAGACCAGATAGCCACATTGAGAATAATAGTTGAACAAAGTCTGGAATGGAATTCATCACTATACATCGGATTCGTGAACTATGAAAAGGCATTTGACAGTGTAGACAGAGAATCGCTTTGGAAATTGATGAGGCATTATGGAGTTCCCATTAAGATCATTAACTTAATAAAGAAGACCTATGAAGACATGACATGTAGAGTTCTTCATGAAGGACAACTTACATAACCGTTTATGATTAGAACGGGAGTGAGGCAGGGATGCCTCTTGTCTCCATTTCTTTTCTTACTAGCAATAGATTGGGTTATGAAAACATCGACATCACACAACAGAAATGGAATCCAGTGGAATCTGACTAAACAGCTTGATGATCTGGATTTTGCTGATGACTTGGCTGTTCTGTCCCATAACAATAATCAGTTGCAAGAGAAAATAAAAAATCTCGATGAGAGGTCACAACAAGTGGGCGTGAAAATACGCAGGGAAAAGACAAAGATTATGAGAATAAATGCAAGAAATGATAACCAGATTGAACTTGAAGAAACACCACTAAAAGATGTAGAATCGTACACATATCTTGGAAGTAATATAGACAAAGTTAGAGGGACAGACAGTGATATCAAAATAGGAATGCAAAAGGCAAGAGGAGCTTTCATTGCATTGGGAAACATATGGAGAACAAGAGAAATAAGTCCAACACGAAAATAAGAATCTTCAACTCAAATGAAAAAGTCAGTCCTATTGTATGGCTCTGAGACATGGAGAACAACAAAAACAACAATCAAAAAGCTACAGACTTTTATAAACGGGTGCTTGCGTAGAACAGAAGGACTGAAATGGTATGACAAAGTCACAAATGTGGAATCGATGACAAGAACCAGACAATTGCCAGTGGAACAAGAATTGAGAAGAAGACGCTGTCGATGGATAGGACACAGATTGAGGAAACGTGTTGATAGCATTACAAGGAAGTCCTCTGCTTCCTCTGCTTCCCTTGCCAAATCATCAATATATTTCATCTTGTCTCTTTTGATGTTTCTTCTTACTTCTTTGTTTGCTTCTATGTACACTTCATGAGCCTTGGCCTTGGAGCTTCTGGTTTTGCTTCTGTTTAAATCTGCTTTCTTGTTTTCCTGTCTTCTTTCTTACTAATGGTTTCTGTTGTTATCCATGCTTTGTGCTGATGTTCTCTTTTTCTCAATACTTCTTCACATGTCTCGTTCCATATATTTTTTACTTGTTGCCAGTGGTCTTCCGTATCTGTTTTATCTTCCAGCTGTTCGAGTACTTGGTATTTGTTGGATACTGTGATTGAAAATTTTTCTCTCATTTCCTGATTTCTTAGATATCCCACATTATACTGTGGTCTATAGATATATGCTGTTGTAAATTTCTTGAGTTTTAATTTTGTTTTAGCCAACAGAAGATGGTGGTCTGATACAACATCTGCTCCTCTACATACTTTCTTATCATGCAACAATGACCTAAACTTCTTGCTTATGCCTATGTGATCAATCTGATTCTCAGTTCTGTGGTCTGGTGATATCCATGTGGCTTTATGTATTCTTTTATGTGGAAATATGCTTCCTCCTATAGCTAGTTGATTTGAAGCACAGAAGTTTGCTAATAGTTCCCCATTCCCGTTCATCATACCTAATCCCTGCTTTCCCATGATTTCTTCAAAGCCAGTGTTGTCTGTTCTTATTTTCGCATTTAGGTCCCCCATCAAAATTGTGATGTTCTTTCTTTTCTTATTCTCCAAGACACTTTGTAGTCTGGTGTAAAAGTCTTCTTTCACAGATTCTTCTTTATCGTTTGTTGGCGCATAACACTGAATGATGTTTATATTTACTTTCTTTTTGGCTTATTTAAACCTTGCTGTTATAATTCGGGGTCCCATTGCTTCCCATTCTATAAGTGCCTTCTGTGCTTCCTTGGACAGCATTAGAGCCACCCTTTCACTGTGGTGGGCTCTTTCCTCCTCATGTCCTGAGGACAACACCATTTCTCCTGTGATCAATCTCTTCTTCTCTATGCCTTTCCACCGTGTCTCGCAGAGACCCACTATATCAATCCTGTAATTTGACATTTCTGCAGCTACCTGTGCAGTTTTCCCTTGTTCACACAGAGTGCGAACATTCCATGTGCCAATCCTGGAGATTTTCTTAGACGAAAAAAGGTTTAGCAACGCAGACTCCTTTCGGCTTTCTCTAGGTTGCTTCATGCGCCTCCTTTCCAGAGGACCTTCTTCTGTCTTGGTCGGCTGAGTTGATTTATATTCTTTTATTTGACTTGTCCATGTTTGCTGAAGTTTTTGTGGTAAAAAGTTTTTTACGGGATGGGGTAACCCGCTCCATGCCCAACCCTCCTTAGTCGCTTTTTACGACATGCCTGGTAGGGTACAGTGTTACTATTCTTTGCTCCTTTTTTTCGGGCCCCGGTAAACACACAGGTGCTAACATCAAAGGAGAAAGAATAAAGAGGGAGATGTCATGGATGGCACAGGCAGAGGCTATGATTGTTCAGGTGACCTAGGTTGAAAATAAATCTAAAGGAGAAGAGTGGAGTAAGTCAGGGGAGAACTGGATAAACCACCATCAGGTCATCATTAGCCTTGGCAGAGAGTGCAGAGCTGGGGGCAATGGAAAAGCAGAGCTGGAGATTAATCAGCTATTAAGTGATCATGCCGGGGATGATGACGCCATTGTGTACACTGATGGGTCTGTAGTGCGTGGTGAGAAATCAGGATGGGGCTTCTCTGCGAGAATAAAGGGCAGGGTCGTCGCTACAGAGTGGAGCCTACATGAGAATAACCTCCAGCATGAGAATGGAGGTAGAGGCAGTTACTGCAGCACTGAGGTGGCAGCCTGAAACTCCATCAACCAGGGCAGTTATATTGTCAGACTTTCAGGCCATGCTTAGGAAAGTTCACAACGGTTGGCTGCGGCAGCAATGGAAAACATCAATAGAATCCTCAAGTCTTCAAGAACTGGTGTGGATCTATTGTCCTGGTCATGCAGGGTGTAGTAAAGGGGGATGATATAAATATTTATAGGGGACTTAGTGTACTGACTGAGATCAGCTGGGAAGGTATCTGTATCTAATAGGTGTAGTGGTTTACAGATAACCTTACTTGCTACCACATTTATACCTCAGTCAGAATTATTCTGGAATATTATGATGACTACGTTGAATGTCTAGGGTTATGAAAATGATGAAGTGTAAGTCACAACAACAACAGACAGATAAACAATATAATTTATTCCACAACACTTTACAACACTGTGACACTCACACACATATAACACGCTATAAGACTATCTTAAATGAGTCAAGTGTAAAGTTTCAAATATATATGTATTAATTCCTTTCAAATATTAGATATCCTGATTCAACACCAAAGTGAACCAGGAATCACAATCAAATGTAATCACAGGTTATATGCACACAATTATAAATAGAATCTTTGTATTGACATATATTATTATTATTATCATATGTGTGTAAGTTGTGAAGGGGTACTATGAGGTAATACTGGTTTTGTTTTTCAAGCTACGTTGTTGTTTGTCATCATGACTTCAAGTGTTTGATTATCGTGGAAATAGTATTGGGAAAAGTTCACAGTTCCTGTCATTTGAAACAATTTATTGTCCCTCTGTGTTTAATATAATGTCAATTTTAGAGGGGGCACATAATGTTGAGCTGCTCTGGCCACAGAAGCTTATCGTTCGTGGTGGCGGCAGGAAAAGTTCTCCTCTGCTCGATTGCTTCACTGCGTTCTTGAGACACCTCACTGGTCGCTATCTGGACCAAGGAGTATGCTGTCAGCCTCTGGATTCAGCAAAACTCAGACCAGGTGCTGCTTCAATAACTTAGGACCACGGTCCCCGAAACAAGAAGGTTGTACCTCCTACTTCAGAACTAATTTATAATCTATTTCCACGCTGAGCACAACACATAACAAACACTGAGTTCAGAGCGGTAGGCCAACTGCTAGCTTCATCTGAAATAATTTACACCAGTATTCTCCTCCCTAATGGTTACTACGCCTCTGCAATTCCAGCATTATTTCCTTCTATTCAATAAGATAGGTGTCACAGTACTGTTTGGCAATTCCATGCAGTTTTTACTTTTCTCCGACACGTTCTGTTCAGGTTGGAGCAATATCTAGGCTTTGCCTCATGTTTGCTACTGAACCACACACATATATACAGACACAAATTATCAATTCACATTCAATTTTCATCAAAAAGATATCAAATATGTCAAGCTTACCACAATTCATGGAAATAATAAACAATTACGTTGACTGGCGATGAATATGGCACAATTTCGATCTGCCTATGTCCCAGGCTTTTATTTAGAAAAATATGAGCTGGATCTCAACGCACTGTTTCTTTAGTAAGTTTATTTGAAAATGTGGCACTGAACTGACGCTCCTAATTGACTATATCAGCGGGTCTAGCCAATAGGGCCATGTTTACACAAGCTTTTGAAAAAAATGTACCCTTCCTACGTTTCCCCTAACAACCAAAAATTATTATTTGCAGGCCAACTAATCGTGTTTCGCCTTATATATACTGCCCGCCAATCAAATCGGATTTAACATGGTGGCCTATTTCCCGTAGAATGGTGGTTTCAAAACATGCCACTGTGCGATTCTGATTTGGTGTTGTCTGACAACCTCACTATTTTCTTTTGGCTATAATTTGTTAATTCCTAGACTGTTTGCGTAACACTTAACATATTCTTTGTCAGCAAGTCCTNAGNANCCCANATATATATAAGTTTTAAGGGAGCTAAGTGGCTGCGTTCAAAATATGTATTTTCTTCTAGGATAGTCGTGCTGTTGCCACCTCCTCACTTCCAAACTTTAGGGTGTCTGCTGTACTGTCAAGACTAATATTTCAGGAGTATTTTTAGACATGAAAAAACAGTAGAATGTCATGTTTCCTAATAAGCATTTTACAGGTTTTTAAACCTAACTCTCGTATGGGTAGTGTTTTTTATCACTGTTTATTTGAAAAAAAAGTTAGTGCTTCATGCCTTTCGTGTTGGGGGTGGCATTAATTTTATATCGCGAGGACGCGTGTTAGTGTTGCCCGGCGTTCCTGCTTTCAGCCCCCCTCTCTCTATCCTAATTCCATCTGTCTTTTCATCACGCAGTGTATAAAATGAAATTAATGCTAGTATTAATCTAGGTCATTAATCAGCTTGCGTATCTCAAGGTTTTCTTAGAAATGCAGTACAACAAAACGTTTTTATTGTTTTTGTGGTGGAAAAAACGCGTGTATGCTGCTATAGGCTTTACTATCTAACGTGGAAACGTTACAATTTGCAGACGAAGTAGAAAAAAAGGGGGATTTTTGGTACGCCCTTGTGACAGCACTGTGCTTTTACATTTTCTCCTTTTATTGAATTAATGCCGTTTATGTGCTTTACAACCTGATAATTTATTATATGTGGATGTTAGCGACACTAGGGGTACGTGGGCAATGATGAGATGACAGTCTGACACTCGAGAGCACCCATAGTGGGACAATGTATATGGATAAGGAGAGACTGATACCAAGGCTAATTAGGCATCGTCTGCTAGATAATGTGACACCTTCAATGGATGAATCAACAAGGTTGAGACTGATTTGAGTTTGGAATCAAAACGTGGACTAGCAGAGATGGTGGACGTGGAAAGAGGATGCACTCCGTGCGTAGGTAGAACACAGCGTGCTACAGGATACAATTGCATTCATTACTCTATTAGATTTCGCTGAGGTATTAGTTGAGCACCTATGGCGTTTGCCCTCGAGTTGCAGTGGAGGCTTGATTAACAATAACAATATCAATAACTGCATCATTTATACTGTGAATATACGTGCCGTCATTCCTGAATACAGTACTACTTATCTTGGATGGAAATGCTTTCCTGAAATGAACCGAACACTTCTGGCATTAATATTCAACTGCAACAGAGAAGAGTTAGAGGGTGTCGAGAATGTTCTACACGCTGTCATAGGAATTATAACAGAGCTATTGAAGTAATATTTTACTGATTTAAATCAGTTCAGGGCTCATCAAAACGAGCAGAATTCTCACTCCTCACAAAAGGTCAGGGAAGATAGAAAGTTTACACAGCCTAGATCAGCCGTCGTACTTGATTTCTTAAATTTCTATGAGGCTCCCTAAAATTGAAGCACCATTCTTCAATTCACATCTCTGCCAAGAGTAATCTTGAGCGAAAGGTAGACACATTTGAAGACCCTCGGTAATTGCTCTGAAGTTTGGCCACTGTTGGACCATTACTGCAGAGCAAGGGGAGGAAATCCTGTGACAACGAGCATGTAAATACTTGGTATAAGATTCCCGTAAGGGGACAAGCTGCAGGGGTGGCTTCATGCTTCATAAGGAGTGAAAACAGAAAATTATGATCATATACACTAATTATAACAAATCAGTGGTTGAAAGGTATATGTTTTGTCATTAACTGAAATATAGTGAAAGTTTGAAACATCTTGTTTCTTTTTGTGGCTTCATTGTGTCGCATTTTCATGTTTATACTGCATTCACAGACATTTGCACTATTTTGCCCGATTTTGCATTTTTTGTGTTGATTTAAAAAAAAAAAACACGTCATTTTAAAGACCACCTAAATTTGATTGTAAAAAAAACAGTAAATAAATAAGACACCCACAACATATCTGGTGTTACGTGTTGAAAGTCGCGCTAAAACCCCGTGTCAACGAAGCACTATTTTTGGGGTGCCTAGTTGGTAGACAGGACAGTGCGATTCGCACCTGTAGCTAGACGGTGTTGCCGTTCAGAAGGTGCTGGGTTCGAGTCACTGGTAAACCTGTCACTTCTGTTGCTTTTCTGTTGTCTAGTTTTCTAATTCTTTATTTCTCGCGAGTGCCTGAAGCATACCTTCGTGTGTGTCTTATTAATTTACTGTGTACAGGCTTCGGTTTCGCCTCATTATTTCTTGTAAATGACAGGCGTAGTAAAAATAATATTAAGACGAGAATAAACAAATAAGACAGCATCCAAATAAATGCCATGCTGAAATGAATAAAAGAAAATCTAATAATAAGTGTCTTTAAATTTTTGCTGACATTCTATTGCTTTCTTTTCACAAGATTGCCGTAGTGCGAATATTTTATCCGCGCAGCTGTCGCGAGTATGAAAGTAGATTATGTCTGAGTTTAGACAGAGCATGAGTGAGTTGTCTGAGTTTAGACAGAGCATGAGTGAGTTGTGTGATCGTAGATAGAGATCGAGTCACTAATGGAAAACAGAGAGTGAGGTATGACTTCCGGAGAGAAGAAAGATTTGTGACGGATGAAAATGAGGCTACCCTTGAATCTCACCGAGAGCCCTCAGTTTTTGTTGTAATCAAATCGCCAACGTGGGTCCCACGTGGAATCCCCCACGCGTGCTAATTAGTATGCAAATAGTTATCATGCTGCCAGCCACGTCATTCGCTTTTGTCTTATTTTGGTTTAGCCACGCCTACTGTTTCTCTCTCGATCTATTAAAATCAAACTATCTCTGGATCTCTTCTATCATCCCTTCAAGGAGGCGTCGCCAGAAGCGGCAAGCGGTCAGTTATCAAAGACTGTTGTAGTCACAAAGAGCGAACAGAGTTTTAACACCTCTGGTTAGCACGTTGAACGCGAACCGTCTAAAGAGGGTTAGAAATCTCCGCAGGACGAAGAGGAATGGGGGAGTCTGGCGGTAAAAGTTGTGAAACAGAGCCTTTTAACTCAGATTTGAACAAAAAAGTTCCCGAGAATCCGCCAGAGGCGAGAAATTTCATGTGTAGATAACTTTTCTCATTCATTTAATATATAAACGCATCCCTTAAAATTAAGTTATCCGTGGCGCCCCAGAGTTGAAGAAAGACCTAGCTCGCATATAGAACCAAATTACAAATCTTGGACTTATTTATATACGTGGAGGCAAATTCATCTTTTGTGCGCGGTAATAATATATTAGAAGTTTGAGTAATTTTAATTGTTAAGGTGTTTCCATTATATTCACTGAGTTTCGATCTGTGTTAATTAAATAACGTATCGCAAAGTTTACCAGCTATAAACGCAAAAATTAACTACTCGATTTTTCTCAGTAAGAGATACTTTAAATAAATTTAATAAACACTAGGCGGTGGATAATTTAGAGTACGTGATTTATTTCTATTCTATCTGGTGAATACAATTTTATAGTGACTAGTGATCATATCTCATGCTAGGAGCGACGAGATTAGCTAGGCACTTGTGGAGTTTAAAATTTAATTTAATAACGGAGCGCTTAACTAGTCATACCTAGTGTGTGTTAGATTAGGATATTAATAATATTGTGTTAAAGCATTTAATTTTTTGGATGACAATGTTATGCACCAACTAATGACAAAGAAGAGTCTGTGAAAGAAGCATTTTATACTAAACTACAGGAAATTATGGATAAAGTAAAAAGAAGAGACATCACAATTTTGATGGGTGACATGAATGCAAAGATAGGTACAGTCAACACCGGATTTGAAGAAGTCATGGGAAAACATGGGCTAGGAGTAATGAATGAAAATGGAGAACTATTCGCAAACTTCTGTGCTTCAAATCAACTGGCTATAGGAGGAAGCATGTTTCCACATAAGAGAATACACAAGGCAACATGGATATCACCAGACCATAGAACATAAAATCAGATCGATCATATATGCATAAAGAAGAAGTTTAGATCATCATTGCAGGATGTAAAGGTATATAGAGGAGCAGATGTGGCATCAGATCACCATCTTCTGATAGCCAAAAAAAAAAATGAAACTCAAGAGATATGCAACAATGCAAAATTATAGACAACAGTTTAATGTAGGACAGCTAAGAAATCAAGAAACAAGAGACAAATTTGCGCTCACAGTATCCAACAAATTCCAAGTGCTACAACAGCTGGAAGATGTAGAGAATACAGAAGACTATTGGCAGCACGTCAAAACGGTATGGAAGGAGACATGTGAAGAAATACTGGGGAAAAGGGAAAGACAACAAAAAGCATGGATAACAACAGAAACCATCAATAAGATAAAAGACAGGAAAAACAAGAAAGCAGAGTTAAACACAAGCAAAACCAGAAGTTCCAAAGCCAAGGCTCAAGAAGTGTACACAGAAGCAAACAAAGAAGTAAAAAGAAGTATCAAAAGAGACAAGAGGAAGTATATTGAGGAGTTGGCAAGAGAGGCAGAAGATGCTGCAGCCAAAGGAAATATGAGAGAACTGTATAGCAGCACAAAGAAGTTAACAGGGAAATACAAGCAAACAAGTTGTCTCATAAAAGACAAGAATGGGAAACTGCTCAGCAATATACAAGAGCAAATGAAGAGGTGGACAGAATATTTTGGGGACCTTCTCAATAGACCAGCTCCACAAAACCCGCTGGACATCCAGCCAGCAGAAGAAGAGCTACAAATTAACGGTAAAAGACCAACGAAGGAAGAAATAAAGAAAGCCATAAAGCTTCTAAGAGATGGAAAAGCGTCTGGACCTGATGGCATTCCAGCAGAGTCCATCAAAGCAGATATCGACACGGCTACAGAGATGTTATATAAATTACTTGGTAAAGTCTGGGAAAAGGAAGAGATACCAGCAGAATGGAAGGAAGGATATCTGGTTAAGTTGCCTAAGAAGGGAAATTTACAAGAGTGCACAAATTATAGAGGAATAATGTTACTATCAGTGCCAGGAAAAGTATTAAACAGGATTATCCTTGAGAGATTAAAAGAGTCGATAGACAAGAAATTGAGATATGAACAAGCAGGTTTTCGACAAAACAGATCATGTACAGACCAGATAGCCACTTTGAGAATAATAGTTGAACAAAGTCTGGAATGGAATTCACCACTATACATCGGATTTGTGGACTATGAAAAGGCATTTGACAGTGTAGACAGAGAATCACTTTGGAAATTGATGAGGCATTATGGAGTTCCCTGAAGATCATTAATTTAATAAAGAAAACATATGAAGACATGACATGCAGAGTTCTTCATGAAGGACAGCTTACAGAACCATTTGGGATAAGAACAGGAGTGCGACAGGGATGCCTCTTGTCTCCATTTCTTTTCTTGCTGGCAATAGATTGGGTTATGAGATCATCGACAACACACACAACAGAAATGGAATCCAGTGGACTCTGACTAAGCAGTTGGATGATCTGGATTTTGCTGATGACTTGGCTCTTCTGTCCCATAACCGTAATCAGATGCAGGACAAATTGAAAACACTCGATGAGAGGTCACAGCAATTGGGTCTGAAAATACACAGGGAAAAGACAAAAATAATGAGAATAAATGCAGGTAATGATAATAGGGTTGAACTTGAAGAAACACCAATACAAGATGTAGAATCATATACGTATCTTGGCAGTAATATAGACAAAGTTGGAGGGACAGACAGCGATATCAAAATAAGAATACAAAAGGCAAGAGCTTTCATTGCATTGGGAAATATATGGAGATCAAGAGAAATAGGATCCAACACGAAAATAAGAATCTTCAACTCAAATGTGAAGTCAGTCCTATTGTATGGCTCTGAGACATGGAGAACAACAAAGACAACAACCAAAAAGCTACAGACTTTCATAAATGGGTGCTTGCGTAGAATAGAGGGATTAAAATGGTATGACAAGGTTACCAACGTAGAACTGATGACAAGAACTAGACACGTGCCAGTGGAACAAGAGATGAGAAGAAGACGATGGCGATGGATAGGACACACACTGAGGAAACCTGTTGATAGCATTACAAGGCAGTCCTTGTTCTGGAACCCGCAGGGCAAGAGAGGCAGAGGAAGACCAAGAAGTACATGGAGAAGAGAGTTGGAAACAGAGGTGAAAATGATGAGGAGAACATGGAAAGAACTTGAGATGATGGCACGTGACAGGAGGACTTGGCATGTGTTTGTTGAAGGCCTATGCTCCTTTGGGAGTGGAGGGTTATGAATTTAATTTTTTCTTCCTATACATAATCCAGGCTGATCCTACCAGCATATCTACAATTATTGTTATGACCAGCGTCATGTTGTGACCCCCCGCGGCCACGCCCCCCGCCCCCCGCCCCCCCCCCCCCCCCCCCCCCCACCCCGCGGTCCACTCCTCTATTTATGACGAGAAGCAAAAGCAAGACACAGAAACAATAATAGATAAAATATTTAAACTGGTATTGAACATTCCCAGAATCCAGTTTTTGTTTGACATCATAATATATTTAACATTCCGCTGAAGCCGTAAGTCAGTACATTTCATCTGACCACTGCTTGGAGTTTTTCCTTGTGTTACTTCATCGGATTTATTTAAGAGAACCCAATGTTCGTACTCGGTTTCCACCTCAACGAACAGTAGATTTTATCAGTTAACATTTTTCCCTATCACGTCATTGTGTGTTATAGTCAACTGAGATTAGACCCCACTGGAACAATATTTTACCATATAACTTCCCAGGACAGTGCCACCACAATAGAAACACTTATCCAAAGAAAATATCTGCAGTGAAAAGAAATAATAAACAGGCAGAATTACTACGTCTCAATTGCTACGACTTCCCCGAAACAATAGCAGTCAGCTCATCGGAGATGTCTGGGGTGGTCACTGAACACTAAATATGACTGTTTAGTTTAATAACTGCTTGTGTTTAAATTTCGAGGAGAGTATGCATAGTCACCATTTGGTAAGCATAAATGTGAGTGGGCCACTGTACTGTCTGTGTGAGTGAACGGATATATATATATATATATACTTACTTACTTAGTCGTTCCCCTTCTACGTGAGGTGTAGAGGTTTGGAAGAGAGAGCGCCAGACTATTTTATCAGCTGTCTTCTTCCTGGCCTGGTTCCATTCTAGTCCTCGGTCCTTCAAAGATTGTCTAATGTTGCCCTCCCAGCGGACTCTGGGTCGTCCTGGAGGTCTGGATCCCTGGCTCTTTGTTTCCCATGCTTGTCGTGGTAGCCGATCTTCTCCCATTCTGCAGACATGGCCAAACCATCTTAGTTGGGACTGTTCTATTTGGGTCTGCAGCGGGTGGGATTTAAGGCTTTGACGTATCGTCTTGTTGCGGACCATGTCTCTTCTTGTTACTTCAACCACCTTCCTCAGATACCTCATTTCTGAGGTTTGGATCTGGCATTTGTGGGTTGTAGTCATTGCCCATGACTCGCATCCATATGTCAAGACTGGGACATAAGTGGAGCGGTATACAGCCATCTTCGTTTTCTTACCAACCTCTTTCTTGCTGAGGAATCCTCGATTTATGGCCTGAAAAAGCCTCCCAACCGCTGCTTTTCGAGTGGCCAACTCTTCTTTGATGCCTCCCTTTCGGTCTATAATAGCTCCGAGATATTTAAAGTGGTCGACCTGCTCCAGGATCTGTTCTCCCAACTTAATCTGATGTTTTCTTTCTTCTCGTGATATCACCATGGATTTTGTTTTAGAGCTGCTTATGACCATCCCTCTCTTCTCCAGCTCTTCCTTCCAGACTTGCAGGTTGGATTGGAGATGTTTCTCTGATTTAGCAATCAGGACAACATCATCAGCAAATGCTAGCTCTGAAATACAGACCTGTCTCACCTTCCAGTACCCCACTGAATACTTTCTTGTTCTCTCCTTACATGCCTTGATGACATCGTCCATGAGGAGTATGAAAAGATAAGGTGACAGGATATCGCCTTGTCTTACACCAGTGGTGGTCCTGAACTCTTCTGACTTATAGTTTGCTGTCCTCACATAATTTCTGCAAGACTTGTAGAAGCTCTGTACAGCATGAATCAGAGGTGCTGGAATGTTCTTCCTTGCCAAACAGTCCCAAAGTTTGCTCCAGGGGACCCTGTCAAACGCCTTTTCCAGATCTATAAAACAAAGATGGATCTCACTCTTGTACTCAAGGGCCTTTTAACTCAGCTGCCTGAATGTGAAGATTAGGTCTTGAGTACTTCGGTTTGCTCGGAATCCGCACTGGGCTTCATCCAATTGTGGCTCAGCTAGGTATCTGAGTCTCTGCTCTAGGATTCTAGAGTAGATTTTACCAGGGACACTGAGAAGGGATATGCCTCTGTGGTTTCCACATTGTCGATTGTCACCCTTTTTCAAAATCGGTGTTATGATGGCAATCTCCCAATCCTTTGGTATGGTCTTCTTGCACCACACTGCCTGTATGACCCTTAAGAGTAATAGGTCACCTGATGCTCCCATGTACTTAACCATTTCTGGTGTTATATCATCATGCCCTGCTGCTTTGCCCATCTTGATTTTCTCCAGTGCTGCCTTCAGTTCTTCCATCTTTATGTCATCTTCACCACCATTGGTTTTCTCTTCTGTGCTAGTGGTTATCATTTCTGATGCTTCACCATGCTCACCATCCAGGAGTTCTGAGAAATATTCTTTCCATCTTTCCATTACTTCCTTCGGGGCAGTAAGCAATTTGCCTTGCTTGTCCTTTATAAATTTGAGAGGGCATTGTTTTTCCTTCCTCCTGTTCTTTAGAGTCATATAGAACAATTTTTCGTTATCTTGCGCATCTTTTTCTAGCTTTTCTCCAAATTCTTCCCAGGACTGCTGTTTTGCTGCTAGCACCTTGTTCTTTGTTCTTTGCTTCTTATATATATATATATATATATATATATATATATATATATATATATATATATATATATATATATATATATATATATATATATATATATATATATATATATATATATACTAATTTTCTTTTTGATATATTCTAACCTACCTACCTTCTCTTATTTATCTCTCAATAACTCTGAGTTTTATCCTATCGGGATAGGTAAAAATTAAGAACTCGTCCTGACCATTCCCTATTCCCATTTGATAATTAAACCATTTTCTTCTTCTTTGGGTTAATCACCTCTGTGGGGAGCTTTCCAAAGTTTTTTTCCCAGTCAAGAGGGTGACCCATTAGATTTTATTTCATTTCTGTATGCTAACTATAATTCATTGATGTAATGATAATGCTTTCTTTCTAAATGTTGTGATACTTCTAGCGTTAAATAAACATTATAAACCTTAAGAAATAGTGTTGGTCAAACCCCTGTATATATATATATATATATATATATATATATATATATATATATATATATATATATATATATATATATATATATATATATATATATATATATATATATATATATATATATATATATATATATATATATATATATATGTTATCCATAGTTCGTTTTCACGTCTGTACGTATTTCTATAACCGTACTGTTTGTATGTGAGTGTTGTGTGACTGGTATTTTGTACCAGGAGAGCAAGAGCGTCTGTAGTAAATAGAGTCGTAACTGATCGGCTGGAGTAGCGCAATCGCTAAATCCAAGAATGCTTTTCTTCTCTACACGATCCCCACATCGTGAAACAGAAACTATTTCTTACACCTTCCTTTTCACATAGATGTCACTATCACCTTTGCTTTGTATCACCTCAGTCTTATCTTCTAAAATCTATGACACCTTTACGCATTCTTCCAGCCACACTCGAGACAATGTTTAGCATGTCATGCCCCTCCTCTGTCTTTTCCACTAAATAAGTTACTTTAATACAGTAAGGACAACACAAGTTAGCATCAAGTGACAGGTAGAATAGAAAGTGAACTCTAACCGCTAAGAACACACACACACACACACACACACACACACACACACACACACACACACACACACACACACACACACACACACACACACACACACACACACACACACACAC
Organism: Oreohelix idahoensis; assembly: GCA_024509875.1. Classification (NCBI taxonomy): domain Eukaryota; kingdom Metazoa; phylum Mollusca; class Gastropoda; order Stylommatophora; family Oreohelicidae; genus Oreohelix; species Oreohelix idahoensis. Next base: position 455,364 of record JAMPIV010008418.1, read on the forward strand.
ACACACACACACACACACACACACACACACACACGCACACACACACACGCACGCACACACACACACACACACGCACGCACGCACACACACACACACACACACAACACTCACACTACACACACACACTCACGCACGCACGCACGCACACACACTCACACACACACATCACACACACAACACACACACATCACACACACACACACATATATATATATATATATATATATATATATATATATATATATATATATATATATATATATATATATATATATATATATATATATATATATATATATATATATATATATATATATATATATATATGAAATAATCCATAAACAAGAACTTGAGCAGCTTTGATTGGTTATTGATGTCATATCACAACAAGACAGTAAAGAGCAAATGATTAAAAAAAAAAAACTAATACTCATACATTAGATAAAAAAGAAAATCTAACTAACAGGGGCGGACCCCAGTCTTCTATGCAAAGACGGCTGCTACTGTTTGGTTAAATTAATCCGGAGGGATATGCCTCTTTGGCTGGGAAAATCACTAACTAACGATACTCAAGTCTTTTAAATAGTATCCCACAGTTCCCCATAAATACTCTACAAACAATTAGGGAAAAATTATATTCCGTTACTGCAATGAATATCTTTAGGCTGTGGAAATAAAACCTACCACAGAAGCAGATAGCTATAGTATTGCTGTAGATTAAAGGTATCATTGTAGAGAAAATCTGCAAAAAATTGATGTATTTCTAGTGCCTTAGGCTTGTGGTTGAAATATAAGTTTGAGGGCGTGACGAGGTTAAGTCCCGATTGAGAGACTCCAGTTGATCGAACTAACTTTGACGTGTGCAAGAAACGAATGCCTACGGGAGAGGTCAAGGAATTACTACCCAGGAAAAGTAAAGATGTAATGAGAAGGCTTCGCAGTGGTACACCAGAGTAACAACTGCTCTGACTTTCTGCACTGATGTGTTGGAGTAGAAATCTGCTGCCAGTATGTACCCCACCCCCAAGTGCAGGGGCTGTCTGACCCACCCCCCCCCACTGTAAAAAAAGGAATTAATATCCAAAATATCCTTGTAGGATAAGTGATTGTATTATTATAGTACAGTCCACCACGACCCCAAACTACTGCCCAACCTCTCTTCACCCTCTGGTTCACCACCCAGTCGAGGTCAAAACCCCGTCGTCTGCTAGCCAGGGTTAGTGCCCCCCGCACAATATTTAAAAAAAAACTGCCCCCCCCCACTCCCCCAGGTCACAAATGTAAATATGCCTCTGAAAACTCGGTCGGGAGGCTGTACCCCCCACCCCCAACCCCCCCCCCCCCCCACCAAAAGTAGCCCGCACACAACACCCCACCCCACACACAACACAACACGCCCACCCCCAACCCCCACCACAAACGCAACAACGATAACGCACAAACACACACATACGCACGCAACGCTTTACACACAGACATACAAAACAGACACAGACACAGACTGAAAAAACACAGACACACACACACACACCAGTAACACACTTACAACTCATAACATAACACCGGAAATTTACTATTTCTTACGAGTGCCTGAAAACATACCTGATGTTTGTTTAATACAGTATCTGTTTACAGGCCTCGGGAGTAGTATAGTAAGCGCAAAACAGGTATGATTGTGGTGGCGCGTTGTGTTGGCGCGTGACTTTTATATAAGGAAATGTGGTGGCGCGTGCCTTTTTATATAAGGAAATGTGGTGGCGTGGTGTGGTGGTGTGTGACTTTTATATAAGGAAATGTGGTGGCGCGTGCCTTTTTATATAAGGAAATGTGGTAGCGCGGTGTGGTGGCGCATGACTTTTATATAAGGAAATGTGGTGGCGCATTGTGGTGCACGTGACTTTTTATATAGCAATATATTTTAGCCGGGGGGACTTCCTCTGACGACCAGCTTGCGTCATGTTGTCCTATCATAGTTCAAGTATGGCGGGTTTTTAGGTATTGTGTTGTTGTGTTTGGTTGTAGGTATTTTAATTGTGTGTTGTAGTTGGTCGGTGGGGTATTGCCTTTGATTGGCGGGGCTGCCGACTCGTGGGGTGTAACTGGTGGGTTTTTGTGTGCTTGTAGAGGTGGGAGTGAAGTGTTAGAGACTTGCCTATACCAGGTCCAGCATCTAGAACTGGGAGTGAGGTGTTAGAGACTTGCCTTTACTGGGACCAGCACCAAGAAGGGGGAGTGAAGTGATAGAGACTTGCCTATACTAGGGGGCTAGCATCTAGAGGTGGAGTGGTGTCAGGGTGTAGAGACTTGTCTATACCAGGTCCAGTATTGAGAGGTGGGAGTGAGGTGTTAGAAACTTGCCTTTACTAGGGCTACCAGCTAGAGGTGGGAGTGAAGTGTTAGAGACTTGCCTATACCAGGTCCAGCATTGAGAGGTGGGAGTGAAGTGTTAGAGACTTGACTATACCAGGTCAAGCACCGAGAGGTGGGAGGGAAGTGTTAGAGACTTGCTTTTACTAGGTCAGCATCTAGATGGTGGGAGTGAAGTGTTAGAGACTTGCCTTTACTGGGTCCAGCACCAGAGGTGGGACTGAAAAGTGTTAGAGACTTGCCTATACTAGGTATCTACCAGCTAGAGGTAGGAGTGAAGTGTTTGAGACGTCTAACCATAGCCCCCCAGGTCTAGCACTGTTATAAAAAAAAAAGACTTGCCCACATTTAGTGTTATTTTTATAAAAAAAAAAAAAAACCCCCAGTAAACAGAAAAAATATTTTTATTATTTAAAACGGGGGGGGGGGGGGGGGGGGGGGGGGGGGGGGGGGGGGGGTGGGTTGTAATAAAAAATCCCCCAATGGCCCCTATAAAAAAACCCCTTTTAAAACAATGGGGGTGGGGGGGGGGGGGGTTATTTTACCTGCTAAAAAAAGCTTTAAATTTCAGTTTCTATTTCGGTTTTTAATTTATTTCTTTTTTGGGCTTTTGTTGGTGTAATGCGCGAGAAGAGGCATAATGTCATCGTGACCACAACCCCCATCACCTCATAAGGACTTCCCCCTGAAATACGCCATATCACCAACCACAATTACTCATCCCACTATATATTGAATCTATTCGCTCACAGCACCCCAACAAATCCATGACACTACCTCAATAAGAATCTCCATTTTCAGATCCCTTACTGAACAGTGTCACCTTAATTCCTCCACTTTTTTGGTCGTGACGTTCTCCTCTAATACAAAACCACATCCATCCAACCGCATGGTCCGCTAACAGACCTCCACATCTGCAAAAATTACCATGCCATCCCCATCGTCATTTCGGAATTAAGTTTTTAGAGATTTTCAGGTCTTGTCTTGAAGTAATTTCCAAGTGATGAGAGGTTTGAGTAAGTGTTTGGTGTGAAGGCCACATGATCAGGCTTGTTGGGAATGGTGGAGTTAATATTTTGTTTTTGGGTGTTTCTATTTTTTGTGGATTATACAGGTAAACTATCCATGAAGAAGTGATGGAGTGGACATTGTGTAGACTACCGATGAAGGGTGTGGTGGATTTATGGACGGAAAGCATGGGGGGTGGGGATTGACAAGTGTTTAGAGATCCTTTATTAGGACCAGCATCGAGAGGTTGAAAATGGTGAAGTGTTAAAAGAGATTTGACTAGGATCTAGTTGAATAGAGGTCGGAGGGAACTTGTTAAGAAGAAGGCTTACGTTCTGGTGCATGAAGGGAGTGGGAGTGAGTGTTAGAAGTGTTGGAACTACCTTAGAGTCTAAGGGGGGTTCAGATTTGGGTGGGAAGTGAAGTTTTTAGAGGGGTTATGTAGGTGCCAGACGTTCTTATTAGTGGGGGATGACAAGAATGTTAGGAACGACTGGAATACATATGTGGGAGGAAGCTGTCGAGAGTTATGGGAATTTGCCTTGTTAGAGACATGATAATCAAGGTCCTCAGGATCTGCAGAGGTTTATATCCTGATTGTTGTTAGAGGCGTGTTTAGAGGTATTTATAAGCCTCGACGTTTTAAGAGGATGGGAGTGAAGGTTTAGAAGCAACTTGGAAAAAAGTCAAGGGATTTGTAGGTGGGTAATCATCTTACAAAATCGAGGTGTTTGAACTTGACTGGAACTCATTGTCCAATTTGAAGAAAGGTGTGTTGAAGTGTTAGAGTTTAAGGTGGAGTAGATAGGTGTTTATGGTAAAAATGGGCCAGTTGAAAGGTGGGGGGAAGTGTTAGAGATTGACTATACCATTTTTTTAGGGCCAGTAGGTTTTTTAAATTTGTTATTGTGTTGTTGGAATTATTGTGGGTGTTGGTGAAGTTTGTTTATACTTTATGAAGGTGTATACTTACATACAATATGGTATAAAAAATATAAAAATTTGAAATTTTGGGAAAAATAGAAAAGGGTGATATCGATATGGCGGGCTAGTAGGTTCTAAGGGGTTTTTTTAAGGATGTAGGAAGAGTGTGGGGTTAGTTGTGAGTTTTAAAGTGGCTGGTCTTGGGGTGATGACTCAATATTTATGTGTTGAATGTAGAGTAATTGTATAAGGGGATAATGTAAAATGGGTGGGGGGTATAGGTGATTAGTTGGTTTTGGACTCTTGTCTTCTGGTATTTTGTGTGTACTGTGTAATCTTTAATTGTTGTGATAGCAGTATGTACAAATGTGCCCACTGTGCGAAGTTTTTACATGGATGTTGTATTGTGTATGAAGTCGGCATTGTGTTGTGTTGTCTTTTTAGGACAATATTTATACAATATATATTTTTAACAACGATATTTATATACAATATATATAACACGATATTTTTATAAATACCAATTTTAGACAATAGAACAAAGTTCCAAAGAAAAGCATTGTGTTTATAATAAATGATTTAATTCTGTTTAAAAAGCTAATGACGAAATGTCAAGCTAAAGCGCTAGTCTCAGCCGCTTTGTAGGTCTCTGTTTCTTAGGTGGTGATTGAGACATCGCCCAGGTGTTGTCTCAGTGGTGTTTTGCTGTTAGAGACCAACTGTTGGAAAAAAAAACTAGGGAAACTCCAAATCGGGTTCGGAGTGAATTGGTTGATAACTACCTTACTGGAGTTGATGTAGCGTGTGAAACGTGTTGAGTACTTGAATTAGGACCAAAGCATCAAGACAGGTGGGTGTTTGGTAAACTGTGACTTTGCGGTCAAACAGCAGCGAGGCGTAGGTTTTGCCCTGTAGAAAGCCTGACAAATGTTCAAATTCACGTGGCGAGTGCAACGTAATGGGTTTTGGTACCAGAAAACTATTAGAATATTTGTGGCACTTGAAGTATTGATAAAGTACGCTTATTGACTAGGTCCAGAAAGGTTGAACGAGGTGGGAGAGGATAGTAAGAGTACAGAAGACTAGCGACGCCAGGTCATGCTGTCCCACACTATCCAATGGGAAGTAGTTTTAGGAGCATTACATCAGCAAGCGAGCTAGTGGGAGTGCAGTGTAAGACCTATTTTGTAGGAATAGAGGGTGCGAGTTCATATCATAGGCATACGTTAGAGCATGACTTTGGCAAGCATCGAAAGGTGGGCGAATCTTGAAGTGTGTGACGTAGACTTCTATTTAGCAACGAGAGGTAAGTGAAAACTACGTTTAAATTAGGTCTATTGAAGAGGTGGAGATACTAGAAAGAGATTTCGTGTCCACTACTGTTCGGCGCGCTAACAGAGGGGGAAGTGATTTTAGACAAATAAACTAATCGATAGGTATTTTATGTTGTCGATGTTGAACAAAAAAATGTGTGTTGGTTTTGTGCTTATTTATAAGATACAAATTGTACGAAACAATAGGGATATCTTTAAATAATAGTGTATAGAATGACAAGTACAATAGTTATATCTGTATAAATGAAAGGAAATTATAGTATTATTGGTTAGATTATAGTTGTTTTTATTGTGGGTTAATATAGTCTAATCTTACTGGGCACATGGGTATTAGTAAGGAGTAGAACCGAAAAAAGACTACTCTAATTGTTATTATTACAAGTCGACCGCATAAGAACTTTTTATATTAATATCCGTGTGCCCCGCGTTTTGTTGTTTTAAAGGAAGAACCTCCCAAAACAAAGATTGTGTAAGTTCCAGGTGTGTTTTGTGTGCAGTTATTGGTGTGAAATTACAACAGATTGGGTGTTATCATTCATGGTAATAGTGAAAGTCCTTTTCACAGTGTAAAATCACTATTGGTTATCTAGTAGTGTTTTAAATAGTTTTACTGTTTAATCCATTATTGTCTAAATAATTTAGGGACCATCTCGGGACGGCTGTATAAGCGCTAGATTTATATTTTATCCAGATCACCGAGGGCTGTATGCGCATGCGCGCCATAACATCACACGGTCATAAAAAAAAAATCTTTACAGGAGCGATTATATGTAGATGATTTTTTCACTGTCGCTGTTAAAGAGGTCCCATAACCGCAGACTTGTGTAATTGACCAATTATTGTGGAGGTTAGTGTATTCTTAAGCAATAACAGGAGATTTAAGAGTATATTCATGAAAGTTTTTAGGTATTGGTACAACTGTCCAAAAGTGAGCTAATCAAGAAAACCGCTTTTCAACTACGTGGAAGTTGTTGTATTCTTGTTACAAACAACAACAACTGATTTAGACGTAGCATTAATGTATCTTTAATTTGAATATGTTGTGCTTTAACCCTTTTACATGAATATTAACAACCGATTTGTTCCAAAACCTTCATGCAACTATGGTTGCTGCTTGACATGAGAAAAATGAATTTTTATAAACAAGCACTAAGTGAATTCCCTATTTTTTCCCTGCATCCGCTATAGAATAAAGAGGAAAATATAAAATAAAAAAAAGGGATACTTTTTATACGAGGAAGATGACTAATGAGAGTGTGGTGGTGGTGATGATTTTGGTTTTTTGTGTTGTGTTGGCGTGTAGGTATTGTAGAATGAGAATAAAAGCTGTATGAGAGGTGACGTTTTGTAATTGTCGGAGGCAGCTATTCTTGTGGATGTAAAAATATGACAAGGAATTTCCCTTTTGTTGGTGGCTTGAATGTAATTACGTAATATTGAGACGGGCGATCTGGGTCCACGTGGTAGTTTTTTAATTATTTATATTATATCATGAGTAATAAGTCTACTCACCCAATGTCCATTCTAGTGGTATGTAAGTGACCCGCACACAGCCGTATTCTCCAACATAAAAAATAATGTCAAAGGAACCATGCGGAACGAAGGCAAAATAGACAGTTTTATTGAAACACAACCGTAGACGTAGAGGATATATGTCACAGGCAGACTAGATTTATGGCGCCACCTAGATACTCCTTAGTGTTGCAAGTCTGCAACCGGAACAATGTCGAGGCCTTTTTCATTGCCAATTTTAAATAAAGTTCAAACACGGGCTTTTACCGCTAGCAATAAACCTCGATCGATGGGGCTGCGACTTTCGCGAACGAAATCATTGAGCGTACGCTATAAATTCCGTATCATGTGGGTAACAAAGTCATAAATTAACAAAGAATAGTTATTAAATACAGCGTAATTAAAATATAAAATAATTTTAAACATAAAGGATGTTTAGATATCGAATAGAACGATTAAAAGCTGACTACTTGGACAAACAGAAAAACGGGTGCCATTTGGTAAGATAGGTTTTACCCATTGGTACTAGAACCCTTATTTCTGTTCACGTCATTGACAACTAGCCTAGCGAACAAGGAATCAACAGTGGACCATTTATAAGCAAGCAACATTTCCTTGGAATTTGCTTACTAGTTATCAGTACTAAACACACTTGACTATAAGGTTTTTGTCACTGCAGAATTTTCAAATTAGTAACGTGCAGCTTCTATTACGCAAATCACATCTGTTGTTGGATCTCCCCATTAACATTATGTGGTCTCCCACGTCAAGACAAAGACGCTTTAAACATGTGCGACCACGTACCTAGTAGTACATGGGTAGATCAACTGTAAAAGACTATCTTAAAGGATTTACCTTTTGGTCCACTATTCAAATATTTAAGACTTAACCGGTGTCTAGCTTATTTCTGTTTCCTTGGCAATATCAAAATTTCAACTTGTCAAAAATAAAATTCTTCCCTTTTAATCACAAGAAGGGTTTCCTTACAGTTTCGTTGTTCCCACCCCCCCCGCGACAAAGGTTTCATCTTTCTCTCTCCAGGCAGAACGAACAGATCAGAGACTCAAACCAAACACTCTTTAGAATAGGGAAGGAAGTTGAGAAAAAAGAGATAGAAGATACAATTATTTTTCTGATTAAATATACTTGTATTCTGTTGTTCATTTACTTGACAAGGTGCAAATATAATATTATGACAAAGCTGGACGAAATTGTCTTCCGTTTGGCCAAGGGAAGAAATAATTTCTTGAGAATGTTTGCCACCGGACAAATATTTCTTCAAGAATTTTTTTTTTCACTTGATATTAATTTATTAGAAGTTGGCAAATATGTACTTCAAAGAAGTCTTTGACCCAGTTGGGCTTATATTAGGTTTTTCACCTACTTTTCGCTTGCCCATTACCCTTCTTAACATCCGTGGGTTAGACAGAATATTTCGTCAATCTATTGCTGCTTTAGGACATAAGAAGCTTGTACAAATATTTCTTGAAAATTTCAGGACAACCTGGCAATATTTATGCAAATTTTTTTCATTGCCAAAATTTTTCTGAACCACGCATATGACACAATAGTTCTTTCAAATATTTCGTATTTAAATTGCTACTACAATTACCGTGGACGCCGTCAAGTATTTTCTACCAGCTTGTAGACCAATAATAACTTCAAATTTTTTATCACCTGGCAGAACATTTAGTCGCCTGAATATTTTTTGAACAAAAAGATTTTGATGCAATTTAAATTGCGACCAACTTGTCAGATTATCTCGAATCAACAATTGTCAACTAAATATTTATTCAAATTTTTCCCGTTATAAAACAACTAATCTTCCTATATAGATTGTCAATGATTATCTTTGATCCTTTATAACCTTCTTGTCCACGTGGAACACACGAAATATTTACGCGTATATTTCGATGACCCGACTGATGGCAAATATTGACTCGTTTCAATCGATCTCCCGGTTGTCAAAAAACACTTACAGTTCGTCAAATAAGGCCCCAAATGAGACTATGTTTGAACTCTACATATCTAAAAATGACCTCAAAATTACTGTCCTCGAAATTGTGTTCCACTGTACAATATTTATGCAGACATCTTTTTAGGAGGGGATCTAGTGTTGGTGCCGGATACAAGCTGGAGTCCCGTCCGTGGGGGGGGTGATTTTATCGGGGGGTCGAAGGATGTGTTCAAATGGTTTGTCAATAGAAAGGCTGGGTCTCTATGTTGGCCTTGTCCCAGCGGTTTATTAGAACATTAATTTTTTTTAATCGGAGGTGTTGGCGAGAATAGCGGCTGGGTATTGCGGGTTACATGTCAACATATTCATCAAATAGATTTGGGTTAGGGTGTCAATATTATCTAACCCACGAGGAGGGATTTTTTTTGAAACTAAATAAAGTCTAACTGGGACTGTACGTGACCCGAGCGTTTTTGCCGGAGTTGTCAAATTATTTAATTCAACAGTTTTTTTCTTCACCCATAAAATATTGTATGCAATGTGTCTTACATGTGGTCATTGTTTACAAAAGCGGGAGATTCCATAGCTGTCAAACATCTGTACGAATTAAAATATGCGTGGGGGGGGACTCTCAGGAACATCCGATCGGGTGAATCGAGTATTCTCAATACCTACATCATCAAACTTACAACACAAAAACCAAAGATCATCACTGGCCGGGACGAGCATGTAAAGCTTATAGTCATACATCCCTCTATATATTGCAGTTTATGATACTTGTTTTGCCCACTTGATTCAATAGCGGGTGTATGTAAAAAAGGAATTCACATTAAGTGATTGGAGTTATAAAAATTCCTGTCGTTTACTACAATGTCAGAGTGCGCTCAAACATGTAGTTTGCATTAATGTTAGTAAGTCGTGGGAACAAATCTTTTGTTTAAGATGTCATGTGAGAGATGGGGTAAAAGCACAGACTTCTCTTCCAATTAAAAAAAAAATAAAAGGCTGTCTTAAATAGCGAGCTTGGTGATGGTGATGTTTGTGACAAGACTGGGACAACACTATCCACGATTAGAGGAAATAACGTTTTTCTGAAGCTTTTCGACGTTGTTGTGTACATGTGTTAAGGGGTCCAATACCTAAGAACTTTGCATTGAAATACACAAAACAAAAATTATGAAATGAAAATATAAAACCTGTATATACCAAAATATAAAGAAATGGAAGGTGTGAATGTTGTGATGGCAAAAAAAAAAAAATGAATGGAAATATGAAAACTGAATGTCAACAAATTATGACAATATTGAAAAATATTTAGACCTAAAAAAATAGAAATATGAAAACAATTCGAGATGGCCGCTAAATATTATAGAACTTGAATGCTTAAAACAAAACTATTGTAAGACACTACAAATAACCATATAGAAATTAAAACTGTTGAAATGGACCAATCAACGCAAGATTAAGCTAACACCAATTGGAAATAATGACAACTGGTGATACCAAAATAAAGTAATGGAAGTGTGAATGTAGTGGTGCAAAAAAAAAATATGAAAAGGAAATAAGAAAAACTTGTGTGATGGCAAAATTAATGAAAATATTGAAAAATTGTGTGAGACCCAAAATTTACAGAGATATGAAAACTCGCTTATACAAAAATCTTAAAGCCGGGTACACAGCCGCCAATGTCCCCATTTCATAATAATAATATAATAAAAATTTATAATATAAACACTATATTACGCTTCTGTGTTTATCCGTTGCCTCGCGTTGCTTACAAGTTGTATCCTCTCCACTTACAATACCATGCACACACCAAAACATTTTTTCACAGTCGACAACGCGTCAACTATCGATTAGTTTTTTTGGGGACTAATCAACCCTTGTTAGCGCGCAACATGTCTGGACAGTGTATTCAGATATGTCTGGATGCGTTTCAAAAAAACCAGCAGTATTAAACATAGTTTTCCTTCATATAAAATAGACACTTGGGAGGACCAACGCCCAGACACTCACGTTCACAAATTCACGTGAATAACGACGACACTCGGCTCGCGACTACCTCTGACTTCTGACTTCCTACTGTTTCCTACCAATGGGTGTACATGAAAAGAAGTGTAGAAATGCTTTAACCGTTGGATAGTGGACTGAAGTGCCGCCGTTCTGTAAGTTTGTACCGAGACCAACCTTTACTACACGTGCGAAAATACTTTTGGTGAACAATCATTATCTAAAGTTTCCTACCAAAACCGGCATTACGTTGACTCGCCCGTGAGTTTGAACATTATTGATGGCTTTACAAGGCGTTAATCCATCGCCAAATTTGACCGACTACAAGTTACCAAACACGGATACCTGTTTCTACTACTTGCCCCATTAACACGTTTGACCACTACATCAACTCCAGTTGTTATCAACCAATATCCCCCAGAACCGAGTTGGTTTCCTAACACCAACCCCTTGTCTCCCTACAGCAACCACCGATAAACACCTTGGCCTGATGTCTCTATTCTACCACTCGAAGAAACAGAGACCTACAAAGCGGCTGAGACTAGCGCTTTAGCTAGAAATTTCGTCTTCTTTTAAAAGAATTAAACACATTTATTAAAAAATCTTGGTCTTTGTTATGTATGCTGTCTAAAATATGTACGATAATAAATATCGTGTGTAGGACATATTAATATCTGTTGTAAAAAAATATATTGTATAAATATTGTATAAAAAGACAACACAACACAATGCCGACTCATACACTATACAACAGCACACAAAAAACGCCCCCCAACCCATCAGTCACAACACAACAAAACCAATTAAAATACCTTACACACAAAATTACCATGACAAGAACAAAACCAATACCACCTACACCCACCTCTTTTACCTTGTCTTACTCCAGAGTACTCCTCAACACACCTGAGTCATCACACCAGCAGTCAAAAATCAATAACCCAACACTCTCACTTAAAAATCCCTTAGTAACCTATTAGCCCACCATTTTGGATTTTTTTATATTTTTCGCCATTATTCGATTTTTTATATTTTTCTTTATACTGTATGTATACATGTATAACAAACACAACAAAACAATACAAACAACACTTAACACATTAAAGATACCTACACAGAAAATGTGATAGTCATGTCTTTAACACTTCACTCCACCTCCAGGCGCTGGCCCCTTGTAAGTGACACGTCTCTTTCCTCCCACCTCTTCGATGCTGGTCCTCCTAGAAAATGTTCTAACTCTTCACCCCCACCTTTCGAGTGCTGG
>JAMPIV010008419.1:0-140836 GCA_024509875.1 Oreohelix idahoensis
CCTTGGCTATCGCAACTCAAATGCAAAAGGAACCACTCACCTCACATGAATACCCATTACATCCTTGTGAAACAGCAGCACAGGTAAAAGTCAGTAAGCACCTGACTAAAAACCAGAGGGAGAGAGTTCAACAGGTTCTGAGGAACATACAGATGTATTAACAGATAAACCAGGCCATACAAATTTGCTACAGTATGACATGAAACTGGTAGACTCAAACCCAATCTGTATGAGAGCCTATTCTATTCCGTTCGCGAAGGAGAAGGCATTGAAGGAAGAAATAGATTATTTATTGAAGGAGGGGATCATTTCACACAGTGAATCACCCTTTAGTTCCAGTGTCGTCTTGTTGAGAAAACCGTCTGGGGAACACCGACTGTGCATAGATTATAGGAAACTGAATGCTGTCACAGAAGGACAAGTGGATCCATTACCAGACACCAAACAGTTATTTGCCAGATTAAGCAAGGCAAAATACTTTTCAAAGGTGGATCTTAGTAAAGGCTATTACCAGATTCCAGTGAAGCCTGAAGTGAGACCTTATTTGGCTTTTAGCACTTCAGATGGACATTATGAATTCAACATGCTACCATTCGGACTGAAAAATGCTCCGAGTGTATTTTCAAGGATGATGCGCAAATTGTTGGATCCCCTGAATAACCCATGTATCACGAATTTCATGGATGATATTCTCGTCGCCACAGAGACATTTGAAGAACACATTGACGCTCTAAAAATGTTGTTTAATAGGCTTCAGGAGGCTAACTTAACTGCTAGGCCAACAAAATGTTGTATTGGATGCAAAGAGTTGGAATTCTTGGGACACACTGTATATCAGGGTAATATGACCCCTGATCCTAAGAATTTGGAAAAACTGCAGAGAGCACCTAGGCCACAAACAAAAAAGGACGTGCGATCATTCGTGTCGTTATGCGGATTTTATCAAAAATATATCAAAGATTTTAACTCTATTTGTGCTCCTCTGACTGATCTGACTCGCAAGGGACTTCCAGATAAAATTATTTGGACTGCGCAAAGTGAATTAGCGTTCCAAGACTTAAAGGAAAAACTCACTAGCAAGCCTATTCTCAAACTGCCTGAGTTGACACAGGACTTTGTCTTAAGAACCGATGCAAGTAATGTAGGACTCGGAGGGGCTTTGTTGCAAAGATCATCTTCACCTGATGGGGAACTGAAACCAGTCGCTTATGCAAGCCGCAAATTGAATAAGGCGGAACAAGGATACTCCACAAGCGAAAAAGAATGTTTAGCGTTAATCTGGGCAATAAAGAAGTTTCAAATCTATCTGTATGGTAGGACTTTTGTGGTCGAGACGGATCATCAGCCTCTCGTATTCTTATCTCAGGCTAAGCATGAAAACGCGAGATTGCTGAGGTGGTCTTTATTGCTTCAACCTTATCAGTTTAGTATCCAATATATCCCAGGCAAATTGAATGTTGGTGCAGATTTCCTCAGTCGGCACCCCTGTGATCAAAATTAGAGTAATGGCAGGCGTGAGGAGAGATTTTGTCTATGTGTATCACTGGTTTTGGAACTTGCCGTAGGCATGTTTTCAAGTGGGGAGATGTGTCGTAAAATTAACAGTGATACAACGTTAAAATACCTCCAAAGATAACATGTAGGGATAAAAAGAATGCGTAAGTTACTAGAAGGCATGATCGCCCACGCCGCGGGTCATCACCCGCCATGGAAATTAAATTGCTAGAACGGTTACCATTTGAACGGGATGAGAACGGCGGATCAAAAAGGAAAAAATATGACTGAAAAATTGCGTGAAACTAGCAAGGCTAAAAAGATGCAATTGGGGGGGGGGGGACGGAGGAAAAGTCACGTCCCCAAGTTGACACAAGGTAACGAAATCGACAAAAGGGACCATAGTTCTTATACGCAACAGTCATTTTTTGGACGTTTTTGCGATATTTTGTCCTTTATTTGAATGCAGCGGCAAACGTTTCACAGAATATTCTAGAAAATATTTCGAAAAAGACAACTAACCTTGAAAAGTAACTTTTTCTTAATAATGATGTTAGGAATATAAAAATTAGCTGGCCGGATGGCCCATTTTGAGCAGTGAAATAATATGCTTTTATTTATACAGACGGATAGATAATAATGAAGATATTGACAAAAGACTGGGTTGTTCACATCAGCGAACGACTGCACTGATTCAAAAATGTCACTAATTTGCACAAAAACCGCGACCTTGAGACTCAAGTGTCCAAATCTAGTTAGAATGAAAGAGAGGGACATTGGTGGGAGCTGTGGCTAAAAATAACTTTAAAGACAAAATTTGTAGAGGGGACGGATAGGTTGGTTCAAAAACCAAGTACGTTTTTTTGTGAAAACGCAAGTAGAGACGGACGGACTAACAGATAAAAATCCATACTTGACTGAAGCATGACTGAAATGACTTTAGTGTAGGAAATTTGAATTTGAAAAAAACACAAGGCATTGATTGGCCACAGACAATCATATTATCAGCGCTCAGACGCGCTTTTTTGCCATTCCTCAATAGTTGTCCAGTGATAGACACAGTAAATTTTAAGTGTGGTGATTTCCAATGAAGTAAATTGAAATAAGTTCAGGGACGCCATCCTATAGCCAGCAGCTCAGCTGAGTTTTGCTAGCATTTCTGTGTTCTTTATTCATAATCTGGTAAGATTGAAATTATTTCTTTGTATATTTTAAATATTGTTTAATGTTTCGAGTGATTTGATACTGCCATATCGAAATCTAGCCTTACAACAAGTAAGGATTTGCTCTAGACCCCCCGCCCTAGTTCAGGGTCTAGGGACAAACAATATATAAACTCCAGCAAGGATTAGGAAGGGGTGATTAAGTGTTGAGAACAGTGAAACATATCACCTATCCTATTTTATGGCAGGAAGCTAATAAACATATTTCGGAATGTGTAGTCTGGGAGAACTTATCCTATGTGAAACCAACTTGGTAAGATGTGCTGTATGGTCAGAGAGATCTGACCCGTCTATATGGTGTTGTTGTTGTGTGGTGTTGTGTCCAGAATTAATTTAGAGGATGGAATTCTGACACATAACTAATACTTTGATTGCAGAGCTGTGAGTTTTTTATTTGGCACCAGTGTGGTGTCAAATGTGTTGAATATTACAAGAGGGACCCGTGCAGTAACATTGTGTCAGAGCAGCCTATTATAGCCCCAAGCACGGAGAGGTGGGGCCACCAGACTCTTGATATTTGCCCCCAAGCACGGAGAGGTGGGGGCCACCAGATTCCAGCACCAGAACTACTCTTTCAAAGTTACGTAAGCAGGCTGGTCTGCTGGATTTACACCAACTTCATAGACATAGCACCCAAAGTGAATTACTACTAAAACATCCCATTTCCTTCCATCATTAATGGACAATGTTTGGTAGGCATAGACAGGGAGGGATGAAGCCACCCCAACAGCACATCTATTCATCGTTCTCCCAGGGAAAATAAAATTATGAACTGTAGAAATATTAACTAATCGTGAAAATTGTATACGTACACACCTTTTATTTATCATGCCATTTATTCATGCCATTCACTCATAAATTTCAAAATCTTTCATATGTTCTGGCCAAAATAAAACCTTGGTTCAGAACAAATAAATTTAAAAAAGATTTACTTTCTAAAAATGTCACCAGCTGAATTTAGTTCATTGTGTTCTAAATTTTATTGATAATATTATATTATTTAATATCTGTGTGTGTGTGTTTGTATATGTCAATACAACACATTACATTCAGTACCCTAGATTTTAACGTAGCCACATTCATTAGAAAAAAAAAAGAAATGTGTGAGGTCGTATAGTGGTAGCAAGAAGGGTCTTCTGTACATTCACAGCTACATTTATTTCAGGAGCCTTCACAGCTGACCTCACGCATCACACTAGGTGATAACACAACCATACCAATACCATCAAAATCCACTACATATATTGGGGTCTTGTCCAGGGATAATTAGCATAAACAGTAATATAAGGATCTCCTGGTGGGAGAAATAAAATTAGGGGAACAAAATTGTAAAATTCCCTTAAAATTAAAAGTGTCCCTTTAAATTAATAGGGCAATTAGAAGTTGGTGAATCTTCACAGCCAGTAATAATTAATTAGTTAACTGGTTAATTATAATTAGTTAGACTATAGTAATTAGAAGTACTTTAGTGGTTAGAGATTTATCTTGTACATTACTAGATTGTCTAAAAAGTATGGCGGAGCTGGCAAAATTTAGATCAGCTGCTGTGCTGACGGCAAAGGAGATGGGAATGGATGGTCAGATTTTAATTCAATACGTAACGGCTGAATGTGATAAATATATTGAAAGGGAAGATAGAAAGGTAGCTGAAGAGAAGAGGTTACAAATTGAGGCTGATAGAGAAATTAAGAGGCTGCAGATTGAGGCAGAAGACAAACGACAGCAAAGGGAGGCAGAAGATAAAAAGGCCGAAAGGGAGGCAGAAGATAAAAAGGCCGAAAGGGAGGCAGAAGATAAAAAGGCCGAAAGGGAGGCAGAAGATAGAAGGTTGCAAAGGGAGCACGAATTACGACTAAGGGAGCTGGAATTACAAGGCCAGGCTCCTGAAAATGGTGCCAGCCCTTTTGCCTCCGATGCTACGCCCAGTCTGGGAGCCTCAAACTCAGCTATGGGGTTCCATTTAGACCATTTTGTTGAAAAAGACGATGACATAGAGGGGTACCTAGGACGTTTTGAGTTATTAGCTACTACATATGGGTTAGAGAGAGAGAGGTGGAGTTTAAAGCTATCACAGGGACTGAGAGGTACTTCTTATGAAGTCTTCGCAAAAATGAACAGAGAAGACCAAGACAATTATGACATGTTAAAGCAGGCTTTGTTATTGAGGTACGAAAAAAATGGGGAATTTTATCGTAAGAAATTTAGAAATGCCAAACTGTTGTCTGGGGAGACATACCACCAATTCTCTGCCAGACTGGAAACCTATTTGGAGAAATGGACTGCTCTGGGGAAGACCCAAGATCTTAAAGAAATGATCATGATTGAGCAATTGAGAGAGTCCATGGCTCCAGACATGAGAAAATTTCTCATGGAACAAGGTGCAGAGAAATTGGGAGAGGTTTTAAATGTCGCTGAGAGGTATCAGGCAGCCCAGGCAGAGGTAAGTGGTGCTAAAAAGAAGCACATAGATAATTTTAAAGCTCCACAGCCATTTAATAAATTTGACAATAGAGAACAGGGTAATAGAGGTAGGACAAACTTTGAGCGGCCAAGAAATGACTATCGCGACAGAAACTCACAGTTCAATGACCAAAAAAATAATGAAAGGAAACCGTTTAACCAAGGAAAAAGATGGTGTAAATGGTGCAAGAGAGATAACCATAACACCGAATTTTGTAGAAGGAAACCTTCAAACATTGCTGCAATGAAGTCGGGGACTCAACGATTAAAGGTTAATCCTAATGGACAACAGGAACCTTATCACCCCCCAGTTTGTGAGGATGTTATTTGTAATGGGGTCACCATAAGGTGCCTTTATGATACAGGTTTGGATTATGATTCAGTTGTGAAGTCTAGCCTAGTGGACCCAAGTCAGTATACCACAGAAACAGTGGAAATACAAGGGGCGACTAAGGACATACCACTCATGACACTTCCCATCGCAAGGATAACGGTGAAAACTCGCTATGTGGAAGGAGAAATCAGAGCAGCAGTGATAGATGAACCAATCTACCCTCTGATATTGGGGAGTAGATACGTCTTCTTGGGGAATCCCGAGAAACCTGTGATCATGGCGACAGTGCAGACCAGGTCACAGAAGAAGGAGGAAGAAGGTGAACCTATAAATGCTCATCCAGAGGAGATGAGAAAGGCGCAGGCTGAGGATAGGACACTCAAGCCATGTTTTAAAAAATTGCCCAAATGCCACACACCTCCGAGCAAGGGGGAATATTTCATGAAGAACAGATTGCTATATAGGAAGACAGGAACTAGATCCACTGGTCACGGACAGTTGGTTCTTCCCAAGGTATATAGGGCAAATTTAATAAGGAGCTTACATGTTGGAAAGGATGGGGACCATGAAAAAGTCGGTACCATCTGCCAAAAAGTTGCTCGCAAATACTATTGGCCCGACGTAAATGTCGACATTGAAAACTTTGTAGAAGCATGTGGCGTAATTCATGAGGGAACACCCACAAAGGGAAAATATGTGCAGGACCTAGAAACGCCACGGGGCAAAATTAGGCCTGGAAGGAAAACTAAGTATACTCAGGTAGACAAAGTGGAATGGGAGCCCCCTTTTCACACCCAGTCGTCACTTGAATGGATTAACATGGCCACTATGCGAAGAGTACAAAGAAGAAATTTTACCCAGGATAAGATGACAATCCCTCGGTCAGACTTATATAAACTGGAAGAACACAAAAGAGAGCGAAGATCTCTCATAAGCAATCTAAAGTGGGGAGACACACCCAAGAAAAAAATTGGTAGTGGTCGATTTGTGAGTGATGATTCTAGGAAGAAAAGTCCTCATTATAAGGCTTCTAATTGGAAGGGACCTGACGGGTTCCATGAAAAATACGTATGATAAATTAAAGATCCAGATGTAGCTTTATTAAGGACCTGGACGGATGAGAAGGCGGAAGAACCTGTTACCTCATCTTATCAATACGTGAACGAACTGACCACTCGTCTGAAAGCTGGATGGAAACTGGCAAATGATAATTTGAAACAAGCCAGGAAGAAACATGCAGCATATTTTAATAGGAAGGCAAAGGACCGAGAACTAGCTGTGGGAGAGAAGGTGCTTCTTCTACTACCCGGCAGCCAGAATAAATTACAAATTGGTTGGCAAGGTCCATATACGGTTCTAGAGAAGGTGTCTAGAACAAACTATAAAATTGACAAAAAGGGGAAGGAGAAAGTTTATCATGTAAACTTATTAAAGAAGTATCTGGACAGACCACTCCAGGAAAGCACCCCCTTATTGACCTTGGCTATTGCAACTCAGATGCAAAAGGAACCACTCACCTCACATGAATACCCATTACATCCTTGTGAAACAGCAGCACAGGTAAAAGTCAGTAAGCACCTGACTAAAAATCAGAGGGAGAGAGTTCAACAGGTTCTGGAGGAACATACAGATGTATTAACAGATAAACCAGGCCATACAAATTTGCTACAGTATGACATGAAACTGGTAGACTCAAACCCAATCTGTATGAGAGCCTATTCTATTCCGTTCGCGAAGGAGAAGGCATTGAAGGAAGAAATAGATTATTTATTGAAGGAGGGGATCATTTCACACAGTGAATCACCCTTTAGTTCCAGTGTCGTCTTGTTGAGAAAAACCGTCTGGGGAACACCGACTGTGCATAGATTATAGGAAACTGAATGCTGTCACAGAAGGACAAGTGGATCCATTACCAGACACCAAACAGTTATTTGCCAGATTAAGCAAGGCAAAATACTTTTCAAAGGTGGATCTTAGTAAAGGCTATTACCAGATTCCAGTGAAGCCTGAAGTGAGACCTTATTTGGCTTTTAGCACTTCAGATGGACATTATGAATTCAACATGCTACCATTCGGACTGAAAAATGCTCCGAGTGTATTTTCAAGGATGATGCGCAAATTGTTGGATCCCCTGAATAACCCATGTATCACGAATTTCATGGATGATATTCTCGTCGCCACAGAGACATTTGAAGAACACATTGACGCTCTAAAAATGTTGTTTAATAGGCTTCAGGAGGCTAACTTAACTGCTAGGCCAACAAAATGTTGTATTGGATGCAAAGAGTTGGAATTCTTGGGGCACACTGTATATCAGGGTAATATGACCCCTGATCCTAAGAATTTGGAAAAACTGCAGAGAGCACCTAGGCCACAAACAAAAAAGGACGTGCGATCATTCGTGTCGTTATGCGGATTTTATCAAAAATATATCAAAGATTTTAACTCTATTTGTGCTCCTCTGACTGATCTGACTCGCAAGGGACTTCCAGATAAAATTATTTGGACTGCGCAAAGTGAATTAGCGTTCCAAGACTTAAAGGAAAAACTCACTAGCAAGCCTATTCTCAAACTGCCTGAGTTGACACAGGACTTTGTCTTAAGAACCGATGCAAGTAATGTAGGACTCGGAGGGGCTTTGTTGCAAAGATCATCTTCACCTGATGGGGAACTGAAACCAGTCGCTTATGCAAGCCGCAAATTGAATAAGGCGGAACAAGGATACTCCACAAGCGAAAAAGAATGTTTAGCGTTAATCTGGGCAATAAAGAAGTTTCAAATCTATCTGTATGGTAGGACTTTTGTGGTCGAGACGGATCATCAGCCTCTCGTATTCTTATCTCAGGCTAAGCATGAAAACGCGAGATTGCTGAGGTGGTCTTTATTGCTTCAACCTTATCAGTTTAGTATCCAATATATCCCAGGCAAATTGAATGTTGGTGCAGATTTCCTCAGTCGGCACCCCTGTGATCAAAATTAGAGTAATGGCAGGCGTGAGGAGAGATTTTGTCTATGTGTATCACTGGTTTTGGAACTTGCCGTAGGCATGTTTTCAAGTGGGGAGATGTGTCGTAAAATTAACAGTGATACAACGTTAAAATACCTCCAAAGATAACATGTAGGGATAAAACGAATGCGTAAGTTACTAGAAGGCATGATCGCCCACGCCGCGGGTCATCACCCGCCATGGAAATTAAATTGCTAGAACGGTTACCATTTGAACGGGATGAGAACGGCGGATCAAAAAGGAAAAAATATGACTGAAAAATTGCGTGAAACTAGCAAGGCTAAAAAGATGCAATTGGGGGGGGGGGACGGAGGAAAAGTCACGTCCCCAAGTTGACACAAGGTAACGAAATCGACAAAAGGGACCATAGTTCTTATACGCAACAGTCATTTTTTTGGACGTTTTTGCGATATTTTGTCCTTTATTTGAATGCAGCGGCAAACGTTTCACAGAATATTCTAGAAAATATTTCGAAAAAGACAACTAACCTTGAAAAGTAACTTTTTCTTAATAATGATGTTAGGAATATAAAAATTAGCTGGCCGGATGGCCCATTTTGAGCAGTGAAATAATATGCTTTTATTTATACAGACGGATAGATAATAATGAAGATATTGACAAAAGACTGGGTTGTTCACATCAGCGAACGACTGCACTGATTCAAAAATGTCACTAATTTGCACAAAAACCGCGACCTTGAGACTCAAGTGTCCAAATCTAGTTAGAATGAAAGAGAGGGACATTGGTGGGAGCTGTGGCTAAAAATAACTTTAAAGACAAAATTTGTAGAGGGGACGGATAGGTTGGTTCAAAAACCAAGTACGTTTTTTGTGAAAACGCAAGTAGAGACGGACGGACTAACAGATAAAAATCCATACTTGACTGAAGCATGACTGAAATGACTTTAGTGTAGGAAATTTGAATTTGAAAAAACACAAGGCATTGATTGGCCACAGACAATCATATTATCAGCGCTCAGACGCGCTTTTTTGCCATTCCTCAATAGTTGTCCAGTGATAGACACAGTAAATTTTAAGTGTGGTGATTTCCAATGAAGTAAATTGAAATAAGTTCAGGGACGCCATCCTATAGCCAGCAGCTCAGCTGAGTTTTGCTAGCATTTCTGTGTTCTTTATTCATAATCTGGTAAGATTGAAATTATTTCTTTGTATATTTTAAATATTGTTTAATGTTTCGAGTGATTTGATACTGCCATATCGAAATCTAGCCTTACAACAAGTAAGGATTTGCTCTAGACCCCCCGCCCTAGTTCAGGGTCTAGGGACAAACAATATATAAACTCCAGCAAGGATTAGGAAGGGGTGATTAAGTGTTGAGAACAGTGAAACATATCACCTATCCTATTTTATGGCAGGAAGCTAATAAACATATTTCGGAATGTGTAGTCTGGGAGAACTTATCCTATGTGAAACCAACTTGGTAAGATGTGCTGTATGGTCAGAGAGATCTGACCCGTCTATATGGTGTTGTTGTTGTGTGGTGTTGTGTCCAGAATTAATTTAGAGGATGGAATTCTGACACATAACTAATACTTTGATTGCAGAGCTGTGAGTTTTTTATTTGGCACCAGTGTGGTGTCAAATGTGTTGAATATTACAAGAGGGACCCGTGCAGTAACATTGTGTCAGAGCAGCCTATTATAGCCCCAAGCACGGAGAGGTGGGGCCACCAGACTCTTGATATTTGCCCCCAAGCACGGAGAGGTGGGGCCACCAGATTCCAGCACCAGAACTACTCTTTCAAAGTTACGTAAGCAGGCTGGTCTGCTGGATTTACACCAACTTCATAGACATAGCACCCAAAGTGAATTACTACTAAAACATCCCATTTCCTTCCATCATTAATGGACAATGTTTGGTAGGCATAGACAGGGAGGGATGAAGCCACCCCAACAGCACATCTATTCATCGTTCTCCCAGGGAAAATAAAATTATGAACTGTAGAAATATTAACTAATCGTGAAAATTGTATACGTACACACCTTTTATTTATCATGCCATTTATTCATGCCATTCACTCATAAATTTCAAAATCTTTCATATGTTCTGGCCAAAATAAAACCTTGGTTCAGAACAAATAAATTTAAAAAAGATTTACTTTCTAAAAATGTCACCAGCTGAATTTAGTTCATTGTGTTCTAAATTTTATTGATAATATTATATTATTTAATATCTGTGTGTGTGTGTGTTTGTATATGTCAATACAACACATTACATTCAGTACCCTAGATTTTAACGTAGCCACATTCATTAGAAAAAAAGAAATGTGTGAGGTCGTATAGTGGTAGCAAGAAGGGTCTTCTGTACATTCACAGCTACATTTATTTCAGGAGCCTTCACAGCTGACCTCACGCATCACACTAGGTGATAACACAACCATACCAATACCATCAAAATCCACTACATATATTGGGGTCTTGTCCAGGGATAATTAGCATAAACAGTAATATAAGGATCTCCTGGTGGGAGAAATAAAATTAGGGGAACAAAATTGTAAAATTCCCTTAAAATTAAAAGTGTCCCTTTAAATTAATAGGGCAATTAGAAGTTGGTGAATCTTCACAGCCAGTAATAATTAATTAGTTAACTGGTTAATTATAATTAGTTAGACTATAGTAATTAGAAGTACTTTAGTGGTTAGAGATTTATCTTGTACATTACTAGATTGTCTAAAAAGTATGGCGGAGCTGGCAAAATTTAGATCAGCTGCTGTGCTGACGGCAAAGGAGATGGGAATGGATGGTCAGATTTTAATTCAATACGTAACGGCTGAATGTGATAAATATATTGAAAGGGAAGATAGAAAGGTAGCTGAAGAGAAGAGGTTACAAATTGAGGCTGATAGAGAAATTAAGAGGCTGCAGATTGAGGCAGAAGACAAACGACAGCAAAGGGAGGCAGAAGATAAAAAGGCCGAAAGGGAGGCAGAAGATAAAAAGGCCGAAAGGGAGGCAGAAGATAAAAAGGCCGAAAGGGAGGCAGAAGATAGAAGGTTGCAAAGGGAGCACGAATTACGACTAAGGGAGCTGGAATTACAAGGCCAGGCTCCTGAAAATGGTGCCAGCCCTTTTGCCTCCGATGCTACGCCCAGTCTGGGAGCCTCAAACTCAGCTATGGGGTTCCATTTAGACCATTTTGTTGAAAAAGACGATGACATAGAGGGGTACCTAGGACGTTTTGAGTTATTAGCTACTACATATGGGTTAGAGAGAGAGAGGTGGAGTTTAAAGCTATCACAGGGACTGAGAGGTACTTCTTATGAAGTCTTCGCAAAAATGAACAGAGAAGACCAAGACAATTATGACATGTTAAAGCAGGCTTTGTTATTGAGGTACGAAAAAAATGGGGAATTTTATCGTAAGAAATTTAGAAATGCCAAACTGTTGTCTGGGGAGACATACCACCAATTCTCTGCCAGACTGGAAACCTATTTGGAGAAATGGACTGCTCTGGGGAAGACCCAAGATCTTAAAGAAATGATCATGATTGAGCAATTGAGAGAGTCCATGGCTCCAGACATGAGAAAATTTCTCATGGAACAAGGTGCAGAGAAATTGGGAGAGGTTTTAAATGTCGCTGAGAGGTATCAGGCAGCCCAGGCAGAGGTAAGTGGTGCTAAAAAGAAGCACATAGATAATTTTAAAGCTCCACAGCCATTTAATAAATTTGACAATAGAGAACAGGGTAATAGAGGTAGGACAAACTTTGAGCGGCCAAGAAATGACTATCGCGACAGAAACTCACAGTTCAATGACCAAAAAAATAATGAAAGGAAACCGTTTAACCAAGGAAAAAGATGGTGTAAATGGTGCAAGAGAGATAACCATAACACCGAATTTTGTAGAAGGAAACCTTCAAACATTGCTGCAATGAAGTCGGGGACTCAACGATTAAAGGTTAATCCTAATGGACAACAGGAACCTTATCACCCCCCAGTTTGTGAGGATGTTATTTGTAATGGGGTCACCATAAGGTGCCTTTATGATACAGGTTTGGATTATGATTCAGTTGTGAAGTCTAGCCTAGTGGACCCAAGTCAGTATACCACAGAAACAGTGGAAATACAAGGGGCGACTAAGGACATACCACTCATGACACTTCCCATCGCAAGGATAACGGTGAAAACTCGCTATGTGGAAGGAGAAATCAGAGCAGCAGTGATAGATGAACCAATCTACCCTCTGATATTGGGGTGTAGATACGTCTTCTTGGGGAATCCCGAGAAACCTGTGATCATGGCGACAGTGCAGACCAGGTCACAGAAGAAGGAGGAAGAAGGTGAACCTATAAATGCTCATCCAGAGGAGATGAGAAAGGCGCAGGCTGAGGATAGGACACTCAAGCCATGTTTTAAAAAATTGCCCAAATGCCACACACCTCCGAGCAAGGGGGAATATTTCATGAAGAACAGATTGCTATATAGGAAGACAGGAACTAGATCCACTGGTCACGGACAGTTGGTTCTTCCCAAGGTATATAGGGCAAATTTAATAAGGAGCTTACATGTTGGAAAGGATGGGGACCATGAAAAAGTCGGTACCATCTGCCAAAAAGTTGCTCGCAAATACTATTGGCCCGACGTAAATGTCGACATTGAAAACTTTGTAGAAGCATGTGGCGTAATTCATGAGGGAACACCCACAAAGGGAAAATATGTGCAGGACCTAGAAACGCCACGGGGCAAAATTAGGCCTGGAAGGAAAACTAAGTATACTCAGGTAGACAAAGTGGAATGGGAGCCCCCTTTTCACACCCAGTCGTCACTTGAATGGATTAACATGGCCACTATGCGAAGAGTACAAAGAAGAAATTTTACCCAGGATAAGATGACAATCCCTCGGTCAGACTTATATAAACTGGAAGAACACAAAAGAGAGCGAAGATCTCTCATAAGCAATCTAAAGTGGGGAGACACACCCAAGAAAAAAATTGGTAGTGGTCGATTTGTGAGTGATGATTCTAGGAAGAAAAGTCCTCACTATAAGGCTTCTAATTGGAAGGGACCTGACGGGTTCCATGAAAAATACGTATGATAAATTAAAGATCCAGATGTAGCTTTATTAAGGACCTGGACGGATGAGAAGGCGGAAGAACCTGTTACCTCATCTTATCAATACGTGAACGAACTGACCACTCGTCTGAAAGCTGGATGGAAACTGGCAAATGATAATTTGAAACAAGCCAGGAAGAAACATGCAGTATTTTTTAATAGGAAGGCAAAGGACCGAGAACTAGCTGTGGGAGAGAAGGTGCTTCTTCTACTACCCGGCAGCCAGAATAAATTACAAATTGGTTGGCAAGGTCCATATACGGTTCTAGAGAAGGTGTCTAGAACAAACTATAAAATTGACAAAAAGGGGAAGGAGAAAGTTTATCATGTAAACTTATTAAAGAAGTATCTGGACAGACCACTCCAGGAAAGCACCCCCTTATTGACCTTGGCTATTGCAACTCAGATGCAAAAGGAACCACTCACCTCACATGAATACCCATTACATCCTTGTGAAACAGCAGCACAGGTAAAAGTCAGTAAGCACCTGACTAAAAATCAGAGGGAGAGAGTTCAACAGGTTCTGGAGGAACATACAGATGTATTAACAGATAAACCAGGCCATACAAATTTGCTACAGTATGACATGAAACTGGTAGACTCAAACCCAATCTGTATGAGAGCCTATTCTATTCCGTTCGCGAAGGAGAAGGCATTGAAGGAAGAAATAGATTATTTATTGAAGGAGGGGATCATTTCACACAGTGAATCACCCTTTAGTTCCAGTGTCGTCTTGTTGAGAAAACCGTCTGGGGAACACCGACTGTGCATAGATTATAGGAAACTGAATGCTGTCACAGAAGGACAAGTGGATCCATTACCAGACACCAAAACAGTTATTTGCCAGATTAAGCAAGGCAAAATACTTTTCAAAGGTGGATCTTAGTAAAGGCTATTACCAGATTCCAGTGAAGCCTGAAGTGAGACCTTATTTGGCTTTTAGCACTTCAGATGGACATTATGAATTCAACATGCTACCATTCGGACTGAAAAATGCTCCGAGTGTATTTTCAAGGATGATGCGCAAATTGTTGGATCCCCTGAATAACCCATGTATCACGAATTTCATGGATGATATTCTCGTCGCCACAGAGACATTTGAAGAACACATTGACGCTCTAAAAATGTTGTTTAATAGGCTT
Source organism: Oreohelix idahoensis (assembly GCA_024509875.1). Classification (NCBI taxonomy): domain Eukaryota; kingdom Metazoa; phylum Mollusca; class Gastropoda; order Stylommatophora; family Oreohelicidae; genus Oreohelix; species Oreohelix idahoensis. The sequence continues at coordinate 14,731 of JAMPIV010008419.1, forward strand.
AGGGAGGCGAACTTAACTGCTAGGCCAACAAAATGTTGTATTGGATGCAAAGAGTTGGAATTCTTGGGGCACACTGTATATCAGGGTAATATGACCCCTGATCCTAAGAATTTGGAAAACTGCAGAGAGCACCTAGGCCACAAACAAAAAAGGACGTGCGATCATTCGTGTCGTTATGCGGATTTTATCAAAAATATATCAAAGATTTTAACTCTATTTGTGCTCCTCTGACTGATCTGACTCGCAAGGGACTTCCAGATAAAATTATTTGGACTGCGCAAAGTGAATTAGCGTTCCAAGACTTAAAGGAAAAACTCACTAGCAAGCCTATTCTCAAACTGCCTGAGTTGACACAGGACTTTGTCTTAAGAACCGATGCAAGTAATGTAGGACTCGGAGGGGCTTTGTTGCAAAGATCATCTTCACCTGATGGGGAACTGAAACCAGTCGCTTATGCAAGCCGCAAATTGAATAAGGCGGAACAAGGATACTCCACAAGCGAAAAAGAATGTTTAGCGTTAATCTGGGCAATAAAGAAGTTTCAAATCTATCTGTATGGTAGGACTTTTGTGGTCGAGACGGATCATCAGCCTCTCGTATTCTTATCTCAGGCTAAGCATGAAAACGTGAGATTGCTGAGGTGGTCTTTATTGCTTCAACCTTATCAGTTTAGTATCCAATATATCCCAGGCAAATTGAATGTTGGTGCAGATTTCCTCAGTCGGCACCCCTGTGATCAAAATTAGAGTAATGGCAGGCGTGAGGAGAGATTTTGTCTATGTGTATCACTGGTTTTGGAACTTGCCGTAGGCATGTTTTCAAGTGGGGAGATGTGTCGTAAAATTAACAGTGATACAACGTTAAAATACCTCCAAAGATAACATGTAGGGATAAAAAGAATGCGTAAGTTACTAGAAGGCATGATCGCCCACGCCGCGGGTCATCACCCGCCATGGAAATTAAATTGCTAGAACGGTTACCATTTGAACGGGATGAGAACGGCGGATCAAAAAGGAAAAAATATGACTGAAAAATTGCGTGAAACTAGCAAGGCTAAAAAGATGCAATGGGGGGGGGGGGGGGGGGGGGGAGACGGAGGAAAAGTCACGTCCCCAAGTTGACACAAGGTAACGAAATCGACTAAAGGGACCATAGTTCTTATACGCAACAGTCATTTTTTGGACGTTTTTGCGATATTTTGTCCTTTATTTGAATGCAGCGGCAAACGTTTCACAGAATATTCTAGAAAATATTTCGAAAAAGACAACTAACCTTGAAAAGTAACTTTTTCTTAATAATGATGTTAGGAATATAAAAATTAGCTGGCCGGATGGCCCATTTTGAGCAGTGAAATAATATGCTTTTATTTATACAGACGGATAGATAATAATGAAGATATTGACAAAAGACTGGGTTGTTCACATCAGCGAACGACTGCACTGAATCAAAAATGTCACTAATTTGCACAAAAACCGCGACCTTGAGACTCAAGTGTCCAAATCTAGTTAGAATGAAAGAGAGGGACATTGGTGGGAGCTGTGGCTAAAAATAACTTTAAAGACAAAATTTGTAGAGGGGACGGATAGGTTGGTTCAAAAACCAAGTACGTTTTTTTGTGAAAACGCAAGTAGAGACGGACGGACTAACAGATAAAAATCCATACTTGACTGAAGCATGACTGAAATGACTTTAGTGTAGGAAATTTGAATTTGAAAAAACACAAGGCATTGATTGGCCACAGACAATCATATTATCAGCGCTCAGACGCGCTTTTTGCCATTCCTCAATAGTTGTCCAGTGATAGACACAGTAAATTTTAAGTGTGGTGATTTCCAATGAAGTAAATTGAAATAAGTTCAGGGACGCCATACTATAGCCAGCAGCTCAGCTGAGTTTTGCTAGCATTTCTGTGTTCTTTATTCATAATCTGGTAAGATTGAAATTATTTCTTTGTATATTTTAAATATTGTTTAATGTTTCGAGTGATTTGATACTGCCATATCGAAATCTAGCCTTACAACAAGTAAGGATTTGCTCTAGACCCCCCGCCCTAGTTCAGGGTCTAGGGACAAACAATATATAAACTCCAGCAAGGATTAGGAAGGGGTGATTAAGTGTTGAGAACAGTGAAACATATCACCTATCCTATTTTATGGCAGGAAGCTAATAAACATATTTCGGAATGTGTAGTCTGGGAGAACTTATCCTATGTGAAACCAACTTGGTAAGATGTGCTGTATGGTCAGAGAGATCTGACCCGTCTATATGGTGTTGTTGTTGTGTGGTGTTGTGTCCAGAATTAATTTAGAGGATGGAATTCTGACACATAACTAATACTTTGATTGCAGAGCTGTGAGTTTTTTATTTGGCACCAATGTGGTGTCAAATGTGTTGAATATTACAAGAGGGACCCGTGCAGTAACATTGTGTCAGAGCAGCCTATTATAGCCCCAAGCACGGAGAGGTGGGGCCACCAGACTCTTGATATTTGCCCCCAAGCACGGAGAGGTGGGGCCACCAGATTCCAGCACCAGAACTACTCTTTCAAAGTTACGTAAGCAGGCTGGTCTGCTGGATTTACACCAACTTCATAGACATAGCACCCAAAGTGAATTACTACTAAAACATCCCATTTCCTTCCATCATTAATGGACAATGTTTGGTAGGCATAGACAGGGAGGGATGAAGCCACCCCAACAGCACATCTATTCATCGTTCTCCCAGGGAAAATAAAATTATGAACTGTAGAAATATTAACTAATCGTGAAAATTGTATACGTACACACCTTTTATTTATCATGCCATTTATTCATGCCATTCACTCATAAATTTCAAAATCTTTCATATGTTCTGGCCAAAATAAAACCTTGGTTCAGAACAAATAAATTTAAAAAAGATTTACTTTCTAAAAATTTCACCAGCTGAATTTAGTTCATTGTGTTCTAAATTTTATTGATAATATTATATTATTTAATATCTGTGTGTGTGTGTTTGTATATGTCAATACAACACATTACATTCAGTACCCTAGATTTTAACGTAGCCACATTCATTAGAAAAAAAGAAATGTGTGAGGTCGTATAGTGGTAGCAAGAAGGGTCTTCTGTACATTCACAGCTACATTTATTTCAGGAGCCTTCACAGCTGACCTCACGCATCACACTAGGTGATAACACAACCATACAAATACCATCAAAATCCACTACATATATTGGGGTCTTGTCCAGGGATAATTAGCATAAACAGTAATATAAGGATCTCCTGGTGGGAGAAATAAAATTAGGGGAACAAAATTGTAAAATTCCCTTAAAATTAAAAGTGTCCCTTTAAATTAATAGGGCAATTAGAAGTTGGTGAATCTTCACAGCCAGTAATAATTAATTAGTTAACTGGTTAATTATAATTAGTTAGACTATAGTAATTAGAAGTACTTTAGTGGTTAGAGATTTATCTTGTACATTACTAGATTGTCTAAAAAGTATGGCGGAGCTGGCAAAATTTAGATCAGCTGCTGTGCTGACGGCAAAGGAGATGGGAATGGATGGTCAGATTTTAATTCAATACGTAACGGCTGAATGTGATAAATATATTGAAAGGGAAGATAGAAAGGTAGCTGAAGAGAAGAGGTTACAAATTGAGGCTGATAGAGAAATTAAGAGGCTGCAGATTGAGGCAGAAGACAAATGACAGCAAAGGGAGGCAGAAGATAAAAAGGCCGAAAGGGAGGCAGAAGATAAAAAGGCCGAAAGGGAGGCAGAAGATAAAAAGGCCGAAAGGGAGGCAGAAGATAGAAGGTTGCAAAGGGAGCACGAATTACGACTAAGGGAGCTGGAATTACAAGGCCAGGCTCCTGAAAATGGTGCCAGCCCTTTTGCCTCAGATGCTACGCCCAGTCTGGGAGCCTCAAACTCAGCTATGGGGTTCCATTTAGACCATTTTGTTGAAAAAGACGATGACATAGAGGGGTACCTAGGACGTTTTGAGTTATTAGCTACTACATATGGGTTAGAGAGAGAGAGGTGGAGTTTAAAGCTATCACAGGGACTGAGAGGTACTTCTTATGAAGTCTTCGCAAAAATGAACAGAGAAGACCAAGACAATTATGACATGTTAAAGCAGGCTTTGTTATTGAGGTACGAAAAAAATGGGGAATTTTATCGTAAGAAATTTAGAAATGCCAAACTGTTGTCTGGGGAGACATACCACCAATTCTCTGCCAGACTGGAAACCTATTTGGAGAAATGGACTGCTCTGGGGAAGACCCAAGATCTTAAAGAAATGATCATGATTGAGCAATTGAGAGAGTCCATGGCTCCAGACATGAGAAAATTTCTCATGGAACAAGGTGCAGAGAAATTGGGAGAGGTTTTAAATGTCGCTGAGAGGTATCAGGCAGCCCAGGCAGAGGTAAGTGGTGCTAAAAAGAAGCACATAGATAATTTTAAAGCTCCACAGCCATTTAATAAATTTGACAATAGAGAACAGGGTAATAGAGGTAGGACAAACTTTGAGCGGCCAAGAAATGACTATCGCGACAGAAACTCACAGTTCAATGACCAAAAAAATAATGAAAGGAAACCGTTTAACCAAGGAAAAAGATGGTGTAAATGGTGCAAGAGAGATAACCATAACACCGAATTTTGTAGAAGGAAACCTTCAAACATTGCTGCAATGAAGTCGGGGACTCAACGATTAAAGGTTAATCCTAATGGACAACAGGAACCTTATCACCCCCCAGTTTGTGAGGATGTTATTTGTAATGGGGTCACCATAAGGTGCCTTTATGATACAGGTTTGGATTATGATTCAGTTGTGAAGTCTAGCCTAGTGGACCCAAGTCAGTATACCACAGAAACAGTGGAAATACAAGGGGCGACTAAGGACATACCACTCATGACACTTCCCATCGCAAGGATAACGGTGAAAACTCGCTATGTGGAAGGAGAAATCAGAGCAGCAGTGATAGATGAACCAATCTACCCTCTGATATTGGGGTGTAGATACGTCTTCTTGGGGAATCCCGAGAAACCTGTGATCATGGCGACAGTGCAGACCAGGTCACAGAAGAAGGAGGAAGAAGGTGAACCTATAAATGCTCATCCAGAGGAGATGAGAAAGGCGCAGGCTGAGGATAGGACACTCAAGCCATGTTTTAAAAAATTGCCCAAATGCCACACACCTCCGAGCAAGGGGGAATATTTCATGAAGAACAGATTGCTATATAGGAAGACAGGAACTAGATCCACTGGTCACGGACAGTTGGTTCTTCCCAAGGTATATAGGGCAAATTTAATAAGGAGCTTACATGTTGGAAAGGATGGGGACCATGAAAAAGTCGGTACCATCTGCCAAAAAGTTGCTCGCAAATACTATTGGCCCGACGTAAATGTCGACATTGAAAACTTTGTAGAAGCATGTGGCGTAATTCATGAGGGAACACCCACAAAGGGAAAATATGTGCAGGACCTAGAAACGCCACGGGGCAAAATTAGGCCTGGAAGGAAAACTAAGTATACTCAGGTAGACAAAGTGGAATGGGAGCCCCCTTTTCACACCCAGTCGTCACTTGAATGGATTAACATGGCCACTATGCGAAGAGTACAAAGAAGAAATTTTACCCAGGATAAGATGACAATCCCTCGGTCAGACTTATATAAACTGGAAGAACACAAAAGAGAGCGAAGATCTCTCATAAGCAATCTAAAGTGGGGAGACACACCCAAGAAAAAAATTGGTAGTGGTCGATTTGTGAGTGATGATTCTAGGAAGAAAAGTCCTCACTATAAGGCTTCTAATGGAAGGGACCTGACGGGTTCCATGAAAAATACGTATGATAAATTAAAGATCCAGATGTAGCTTTATTAAGGACCTGGACGGATGAGAAGGCGGAAGAACCTGTTACCTCATCTTATCAATACGTGAACGAACTGACCACTCGTCTGAAAGCTGGATGGAAACTGGCAAATGATAATTTGAAACAAGCCAGGAAGAAACATGCAGCATATTTTAATAGGAAGGCAAAGGACCGAGAACTAGCTGTGGGAGAGAAGGTGCTTCTTCTACTACCCGGCAGCCAGAATAAATTACAAATTGGTTGGCAAGGTCCATATACGGTTCTAGAGAAGGTGTCTAGAACAAACTATAAAATTGACAAAAAGGGGAAGGAGAAAGTTTATCATGTAAACTTATTAAAGAAGTATCTGGACAGACCACTCCAGGAAAGCACCCCCTTATTGACCTTGGCTATTGCAACTCAGATGCAAAAGGAACCACTCACCTCACATGAATACCCATTACATCCTTGTGAAACAGCAGCACAGGTAAAAGTCAGTAAGCACCTGACTAAAAATCAGAGGGAGAGAGTTCAACAGGTTCTGGAGGAACATACAGATGTATTAACAGATAAACCAGGCCATACAAATTTGCTACAGTATGACATGAAACTGGTAGACTCAAACCCAATCTGTATGAGAGCCTATTCTATTCCGTTCGCGAAGGAGAAGGCATTGAAGGAAGAAATAGATTATTTATTGAAGGAGGGGATCATTTCACACAGTGAATCACCCTTTAGTTCCAGTGTCGTCTTGTTGAGAAAACCGTCTGGGGAACACCGACTGTGCATAGATTATAGGAAACTGAATGCTGTCACAGAAGGACAAGTGGATCCATTACCAGACACCAAACAGTTATTTGCCAGATTAAGCAAGGCAAAATACTTTTCAAAGGTGGATCTTAGTAAAGGCTATTACCAGATTCCAGTGAAGCCTGAAGTGAGACCTTATTTGGCTTTTAGCACTTCAGATGGACATTATGAATTCAACATGCTACCATTCGGACTGAAAAATGCTCCGAGTGTATTTTCAAGGATGATGCGCAAATTGTTGGATCCCCTGAATAACCCATGTATCACGAATTTCATGGATGATATTCTCGTCGCCACAGAGACATTTGAAGAACACATTGACGCTCTAAAAATGTTGTTTAATAGGCTTCGGGAGGCTAACTTAACTGCTAGGCCAACAAAATGTTGTATTGGATGCAAAGAGTTGGAATTCTTGGGGCACACTGTATATCAGGGTAATATGACCCCTGATCCTAAGAATTTGGAAAAACTGCAGAGAGCACCTAGGCCACAAACAAAAAAGGACGTGCGATCATTCGTGTCGTTATGCGGATTTTATCAAAAATATATCAAAGATTTTAACTCTATTTGTGCTCCTCTGACTGATCTGACTCGCAAGGGACTTCCAGATAAAATTATTTGGACTGCACAAAGTGAATTAGCGTTCCAAGACTTAAAGGAAAAACTCACTAGCAAGCCTATTCTCAAACTGCCTGAGTTGACACAGGACTTTGTCTTAAGAACCGATGCAAGTAATGTAGGACTCGGAGGGGCTTTGTTGCAAAGATCATCTTCACCTGATGGGGAACTGAAACCAGTCGCTTATGCAAGCCGCAAATTGAATAAGGCGGAACAAGGATACTCCACAAGCGAAAAAGAATGTTTAGCGTTAATCTGGGCAATAAAGAAGTTTCAAATCTATCTGTATGGTAGGACTTTTGTGGTCGAGACGGATCATCAGCCTCTCGTATTCTTATCTCAGGCTAAGCATGAAAACGTGAGATTGCTGAGGTGGTCTTTATTGCTTCAACCTTATCAGTTTAGTATCCAATATATCCCAGGCAAATTGAATGTCGGTGCAGATTTCCTCATTCGGCACCCCTGTGATCAAAATTAGAGTAGTGGCAGGCGTGAGGAGAGATTTTGTCTATGTGTATCACTGGTTTTGGAACTTGCCGTAGGCATGTTTTCAAGTGGGGAGATGTGTCGTAAAATTAACAGTGATACAACGTTAAAATACCTCCAAAGATAACATGTAGGGATAACACGCATGCGTAAGTTACTAGACGGCATGATCGCCCACGCCGCGGGTCATCACCCGCCATGGAAATTAAATTGCTAGAACGGTTACCATTTGAACGGGATGAGAACGGCGGATCAAAAAGGAAAAAAATATGACTGAAAAATTGCGTGAAACTAGCAAGGCTAAAAAGATGCAATTGGGGGGGGGGGGGGGACGGAGGAAAAGTCACGTCCCCAAGTTGACACAAGGTAACGAAATCGACAAAAGGGACCATAGTTCTTATACGCAACAGTCATTTTTTTGGACGTTTTTGCGATATTTTGTCCTTTATTTGAATGCAGCGGCAAACGTTTCACAGAATATTCTAGAAAATATTTCGAAAAAGACAACTAACCTTGAAAAGTAACTTTTTCTTAATAATGATGTTAGGAATATAAAAATTAGCTGGCCGGATGGCCCATTTTGAGCAGTGAAATAATATGCTTTTATTTATACAGACGGATAGATAATAATGAAGATATTGACAAAAGACTGGGTTGTTCACATCAGCGAACGACTGCACTGTTTCAAAAATGTCACTAATTTGCACAAAAACCGCGACCTTGAGACTCAAGTGTCCAAATCTAGTTAGAATGAAAGAGAGGGACATTGGTGGGAGCTGTGGCTAAAAATAACTTTAAAGACAAAATTTGTAGAGGGGACGGATAGGTTGGTTCAAAAACCAAGTACGTTTTTTGTGAAAACGCAAGTAGAGACGGACGGACTAACAGATAAAAATCCATACTTGACTGAAGCATGACTGAAATGACTTTAGTGTAGGAAATTTGAATTTGAAAAAACACAAGGCATTGATTGGCCACAGACAATCATATTATCAGCGCTCAGACGCGCTTTTTGCCATTCCTCAATAGTTGTCCAGTGATAGACACAGTAAATTTTAAGTGTGGTGATTTCCAATGAAGTAAATTGAAATAAGTTCAGGGACGCCATCCTATAGCCAGCAGCTCAGCTGAGTTTTGCTAGCATTTCTGTGTTCTTTATTCATAATCTGGTAAGATTGAAATTATTTCTTTGTATATTTTAAATATTGTTTAATGTTTCGAGTGATTTGATACTGCCATATCGAAATCTAGCCTTACAACAAGTAAGGATTTGCTCTAGACCCCCCGCCCTAGTTCAGGGTCTAGGGACAAACAATATATAAACTCCAGCAAGGATTAGGAAGGGGTGATTAAGTGTTGAGAACAGTGTAACATATCACCTATCCTATTTTATGGCAGGAAGCTAATAAACATATTTCGGAATGTGTAGTCTGGGAGAACTTATCCTATGTGAAACCAACTTGGTAAGATGTGCTGTATGGTCAGAGAGATCTGACCCGTCTATATGGTGTTGTTGTTGTGTGGTGTTGTGTCCAGAATTAATTTAGAGGATGGAATTCTGACACATAACTAATACTTTGATTGCAGAGCTGTGAGTTTTTTATTTGGCACCAGTGTGGTGTCAAATGTGTTGAATATTACAAGAGGGACCCGTGCAGTAACATTGTGTCAGAGCAGCCTATTATAGCCCCAAGCACGGAGAGGTGGGGCCACCAGACTCTTGATATTTGCCCCCAAGCACGGAGAGGTGGGGCCACCAGATTCCAGCACCAGAACTACTCTTTCAAAGTTACGTAAGCAGGCTGGTCTGCTGGATTTACACCAACTTCATAGACATAGCACCCAAAGTGAATTACTACTAAAACATCCCATTTCCTTCCATCATTAATGGACAATGTTTGGTAGGCATAGACAGGGAGGGATGAAGCCACCCCAACAGCACATCTATTCATCGTTCTCCCAGGGAAAATAAAATTATGAACTGTAGAAATATTAACTAATCGTGAAAATTGTATACGTACACACCTTTTATTTATCATGCCATTTATTCATGCCATTCACTCATAAATTTCAAAATCTTTCATATGTTCTGGCCAAAATAAAACCTTGGTTCAGAACAAATAAATTTAAAAAAGATTTACTTTCTAAAAATGTCACCAGCTGAATTTAGTTCATTGTGTTCTAAATTTTATTGATAATATTATATTATTTAATATCTGTGTGTGTGTGTGTGTTTGTATATGTCAATACAACACATTACATTCAGTACCCTAGATTTTAACGTAGCCACATTCATTAGAAAAAAAGAAATGTGTGAGGTCGTATAGTGGTAGCAAGAAGGGTCTTCTGTACATTCACAGCTACATTTATTTCAGGAGCCTTCACAGCTGACCTCACGCATCACACTAGGTGATAACACAATCATACCAATACCATCAAAATCCACTACAACCCCTCTAAAAGGTGATTTTTACAAATGAAATATTAATTTTATACAGTATTTTTAAAATTTTAAATATTAAAACATGTTTTAACATTTTTTTTAAATACACTAGAATTAGACTGGCAGAAGTGCTTATGAATTTGATAGTGACATCTTAGAGCAGTGACTGAAAGGAGGTTACTGTTTTGAAGGAGAATCAACCTCCGTGAAGATGCATGGATGACCTTTAGATTTAGGTGTTGTTTCTGTTTTCTGCTTCTTGCTCCAGCTGGAAAAGAAATTTTTCTAAGAAATTATTTCTCAATCAATCAATACCCTTTAGCTCCCCAAGGAGCATAGGCCTTTATCAAACACATGCCAAGTCTTCCTGTCACGTGACATCAGCTCAAGTTCTTTCCACTTCTTCCTGATCATTGTTACTTTGTGTTAGACACAAAGCACTGCTTTGACCAGCTAAGATTTAGGCTGTTTGCTGTGTTAGATGGTGCTACAGGTTAAGAGAGCATTGACTGCCCTGGTTAAACTACCTAGAGTTACGAGTATATGACTTAATGTAATTTTTTTAAATCCACCTTTACTCGTCAAAGCCACTTAATACTTTATCATCATCTCCATATTCATCATCACCATCATCATCGCCACCATCATCAGCACCATCATCATCACCCTCGTCATCACCATCATCACCACCATCATCATCAGCACCATCATCATCACCCTCATCACCATCACCCTCATCACCACCACAATCATCACCACCACCATCATCATCACCACCATCATCACCACCACCATCATCATCACCACCATAATCACCACCACCATCATTACCATCATCATCATCACCACCATCATCATCACCACCATCATCATCACCACCATCATCATCATCACCACCATCATTACCACCACCATCATCATCATCACCACCATCATTACCACCACCATCATCATCATCACCACCACCATCATCATCACTACCATCATTACCACCACCATCATCATCACCACCATCATCATCACCACCACCATCATCATCATCATCACCACCATCATTACCACCACCACCACCATCATCATCACCACCATCATCATCACCACCACCATCATCACCACCACCACCATCATCACCACCATCATCATCACCACCATCACCACCACCACCATCATCATCATCATCACCATCATCATCATCATCATCATCATTTTCCTTCTCCTTACTGATCATGGAACCACCACTACAGCTAGTCCCCTAACAGGAAACCCGCACCAAGCAGTCACATGCTTCTGTAGTGGTGCTTTCGGTGCCAATTTATTTTACATAATGAGGTTGCCAACCTCATACACAACTTCATATTAGATGCCTGAGGGTTCAATAGGCCTATTCTTTTCTTTGTCTCTTCCGAGACCCACGGGAACTACATGATCATTGATTCCTTATGGCCCTTTCTATGTTGAGAGGAGCTTGTCATTTTTGTGTGTGCTCACACATACTCTGCTGACATTCTCTTTTTCTCATTTCCTCTCTTGTATCATACTTTTCCAGAGCAATTAGTTTATACATTTTCCCTTTTGTTGAATAGTTTTGCCATAAAATTAGTGCTATTATGTATTCATTTAATACCATTATAGTGTGAAATTTTTATGTTTCAGTTGATAACCCAGACCCAAGCTTGTACACCTTGTCCCTAACACAAGGTGTTATCAGTAGTTCCAACAAGATTTATATGTGAGTTGTTATATTGTTTGTTGTTGTTGTTTGTTTGCTCTTGTTAATGTTCATTAGTCTAAATCCTGTGCAGAGCTCTGCTTGCATTAGGTCTTGTTGTCTCTGCTGCTGATGAGCTTTACTTGTGTTATCTCCAGTCATATCATCTCCAGCAATCTTTACTGTGAAGCTTTATTGATGTTATTTCCCATCATCTCATCTCCAGTAATCACTGTTGTAGAGCTTTATTGGTGTTATCTCTAGTCATCCCATCTCCAGTAATCTCTGTTGTAGAGCTTTATTGGTGTTATCTCCAATTATCTCATTTAAATATAAATTGTTTACTAACATTGATCACCAGTTTTTCTCTCAACTGTACAGTTTTACTAACATTAATCTCCAGTTTTCTCTGCTATGGAGTTCTACTAACACTGGTCTGCAGTTTACTAACACTGGTCTGCAGTTTACTAACAGTGGTCTCCAGTTTACTAACACTGGTCTCCAGTATTTCTCTACTTCTCTGTGCCACCACAGAGACCTGGTCGGGGATTGTCTTGATCGTCTATTTTTTTTCTTCTTGTTTTAAATTTTTTTTTTTTTACTGAAGTACCTGACTGATCCATCTTCTTGCACATCTATGTATATCTTTTTCCCAGTGCCACTATGGAGATCTGGTCACAGCTGATTTTGACTGCTTATCGTTTTTCACCTTTAGTATTTTAATACTAATCTGCAAAAATAAGGCAATTAAAAAAACACTTATAGCAAAAATTTGCACACAGACGGAAATAAATTGATATTGCAGAATATACTTGTTTACTTACTTAGTTATTCCTCCTCTACCATGAGGTGTAAAGGTTTGGAAGAAAGAGCGCCATACTATCCTGTCGGCTGTCTTTCTCCTGGCCTAGTTCCATTCTAGTCCTCTGTCCTTCAAAGATTGTCTAATGTTGTCCTCCCAGTGGATCTGAGTTGTCCTGGAGGTCTGGATTCCTGTCTCCCATGCTTGTCGTGGTAGTCGATCTTCTCCCATTCTGCAGACATGGCCAAACCATCTTAGTTGGGTCGGTTCTACTTGGGTCTGCAGGTGTTGGATTTTTAGGCTTTGCCGTATCGTCTGGTTGCGGATCATGTCTCTTCTTCTTGTTACTTCAACCACCTTCCTCAGATACCTCATTTCTGAGGTTTGGATCTGGCTTTTGTGGGTTGTAGTCATTCCCCATGACTCACATCCATATGTCAAGACTGGGACATAGGTGGAGCAGTATACAGCCATTTTCGTCTTCTTACCAACTTCTCTTTTGCTGAGGAATCCTCGATTTATGGCCTGAAAAAGTCTCCCAGCTGCTACTCTTCTGGTAGCCAACTCTTCTTTGATCCCTCCCTTACAGTCTGTGACAGCTTCGAGGTATTTAAAGTGGTTGACCTGCTCTAGGACCTGTTCTCCCAGCTAATCTGATGCCTTCTTTCCTCTAGTGAAATCACCATGGTTTTTGTTTTAGATCTGCTTATGACCATCCCTCTTTTCTCCACCTCTTCCTTCCAGACTTGCAGGTTGGATTGAAGATGTGCCTCTGATTTAGCAATCAGGGCAACATCATCAGCAAATACCAGCTCTGAAATACAGACCTGTCTCATCTTCCAGTACCCCACTGAATACTTTCTTGTCCTCTCTTTACATGCCTTGATGACATCGTCCATGAGGAGTATGAAAAGATAAGGTAACAGGATATCACCTTGTCTTACACGAGTAGTGGTCCTGAACTCTTCTGACTTATGGTTTGCCGTCCTCACATAATTTCTGCAAACTTGTAGAAGCTCTGTATAGCATGAATCAGAGGTGCTGGAATGTTCTTCCTTGCCAGTCCCAAAGTTTGCTTCAGGAGACCCTGTCAAACACCTTTTCCAGATCTAAGAAACAAAGATGGATCTCACTCTTATACTCAAGAGCCTTTTTACTAGGCTGTCTGTGTGAAGATAGGTCTTGAGTACTTTGGTTTGCTTGGAAGCCACACTGGACCTCATCCATTTGTGGTTCAGCTAGGCGTCGGAGTCTCTGCCCCAGGATTCTAGAGTAGATTTTACCAGGGACACTGAGAAGGGATTTGCCTCTATGGTTTCCACATTGTCGGTTGTCACCTTTTTTGAAAATCGGTATTATGATGGTGTTATGATGGCATGTTATGATGGTGTTATGATGGCAATGTCCCAATCCTTTGGTATGGTCTTGTTGCACCAAGCTGCCTGTAGGACCCTCAGGAGTAATAGGTCACCTGCTGCTGACATGTACTTAACCATTTCTGGTGTTACACTATCATGCCATGCTGCTTTACCCATCTTGATTTTCTCCAGTGCTGCCTTCAGTTCTTCCACCTTTAGCCATCTTCACCACTATTGGTTTTCTCTTCTGTGCTAGTGGTTATCATGTCTGATGCTTGACCTTGCTCACCATCAAGGAGTTCTGAGAAATATTCTTTCCACCTTTCCATTACTTCCTTTGGGGCAGTAAGCAATTTGCCTTGCTTGTCCTTTATAAATTTAAGAGGGCACTGTTTTTCCTTCCTCATGTTCTTTAGGGTCTTATAGAACAATTTCTGGTTGTCTTGAGCAGAATATATTTGGTTACCAATATTTCTCTTGGTCAGTGGAAGTAAGAGAGAACAAACAAATGAACTTTATTTTCAAAGGGTTAAGAATTCTCTCTCCCCCTCTTCTCCCTCCCCCTCCCCTCCTCTGTCTCGCTCTCATCTTACATACTGTATCATGTAATTTAAAGACATGAAATTTTATAAAGGTAGTATAACAGCATACATTTATAGTATCCAATCATAATTAAAATTAAATATGTTTAAAAAACAAACATTTTTGCAGAAACAAAAAACAAACAAACTCATGGGAGCCGCGCTGATGTAATGATTACCACACTGCGCTGGCGATTGGGTGATCCAGGTTCAAGCCTGGGTGAGAAAATTTGAAGCAGTGTCATCGACGGGGATTTGGACTGGATTAATTCGAGCCCTGGTGAAGACATTTGAAGTAGTGCTGTCAACCAGGGACTGGAATAACCTGAACGGCTCCTGAGCTGACCCAGCTCTAATAGGTACTCTCCGAAGACGGCGAGTATCTGCCTGAATGGCGAGAGGACACCTGTCAGCATACAGGGAAAATAGGATATGTAAAATCAGTCACAGGTTGGACATACTAATCTGAGATTTCGCATCCAGTAATAGTGGGCATACGTTAAAAAAAATTTTTTTAAACTCAAACCCTCCTTAAAGTATATTATACTTACTTACTTACTTACTTACTTACTTACTTACTTACTTACTTACTTACTTACTTACTTACTTACTTACTTACTTACTTACTTACTTACTTAGTCGTTCCTCTTCTATCCTGGAGTTAGAAGTTTTGCCAGAGAGAGCACCATACTATCCTATTGGATGTCTTCCTCCTGGCCTGGTTCCAGTCTAGTCCTCGGTCCTTCAGAGATTGTCTAATTTTGTCCTCCCAGCAAACTCTGGGTCATCCTGGAGGTCTGGATCCCTGGCTTTTAGTTTCCCACATATGTCGTGGTAGCCGATAAGTATATTAGACAATGATTTGAAACATAATCAGATTAGGGTGGCATATAATCAGAGCTCATAAAATATTCCAGCAGTCTGCTATTGAATGAGTAGGAACTTGTCTGTTCAAAGATCCCAGAAACCACATTGGGTAGATTGAGCCATGCATGATGCTAAGTGACATGAGATAATCCAGCCAGTACATTTATAATCTGCTATCTTCTTCACTGACATTGTTTAGTTTTATTTATTTTTTGTGTGTTTCACTTTTGTTTTCCCCAGAGAACTCACTTGCACCTCCAGGGTGACTGCCCTTGATGGAGTACTGCAAGTGAGGTTTTTCAGATGCTCCAAGCCTAGGCATGGCCAGAGACCTCATGCTCAGCAATATATTGGTGAGTCCACTTCTGAATTATCTGGCTGCGGATCAATGCTGTACTGGCATAATGATGTCTCCGTGTGAGATGTAGAAAGTCCTCTGTTCAGTTCCCAGCTTTTTTGTTTGTTTGTTTGTTTATGTAATCTTTTACTTATCTTTCCATTTCTTCTTTTTCTTCTTCTGTGTTCATCCTGAAAAGGACGTTTGTTATGTTGTGTCGCCGTTTACTGCAAATCTGCAATATTAGCGCCTTTCGGCCCAACACATCCGGTTTCAGCTTGGCATTTTTGGGACCGGGTTAGCCTTCCCTCTTTGATCCTTACTCTCTCAGCCAGACTGCAGTGATGCAGCCTGTTTCCAGGACCACCACTTGGAGGTGGAGTAGGGTCTTGGTCAGCTCTGGTTCGCTGACAATGACGCAAACTGTCAAGCTATGGGTCGCTGACTGCATTTATCACTGTTGCTGCGTCTTCGGTCCCATCTTTCCACTTGATCTTTTTTATTATTCACCCATTCCACATTTTTATGCCAGTGTAGTCAATCATTTACGCCAATGATGTAATCATGATAATTCTTATTTTTAATGGGTGTCTGGTTAAGCCTAATTTACTGAAGTTGATATTAGTTAGTGTTTCTTTCTTTCTTCTGCTTATATTCCAGCTGTTAGTTCTTGTAATTTGTGAAAGTCTCTTACTTTTTGGACGTTATTTTTTGTTGTTCTCCATGTTTTAGAGCCATTCAATAGGACTGTTTAGACATTTCAATTGAAAATTCTGATTTTTGTGTTGGACCTGATTTCTCTTGATCTCTGTATATTTCCCAATGCAGTGAAAGCTCCTATAGTCATTTGTATCCTTGTTTTGATATCATTGTCTGTTCCTCCAACAGTGTCTATATTGATGCCAAGGTATGTGTATGATTCTAAATCTTGTAGTGGTGTGTCTTCTAGTAAAATCTTGTTATTGCTTACTGCATTTTTTCTCATTATCTTTGTCATCCCTGTGCATTTTCAGACCACTTGCTGGGACCTCTCATCAAGTATTTTCATTTTATCTTCCATCTGGTTATGAGCAAGGTATTCAGAAAAATCTTGATCATTAAGTTGTTTAGTCGCTGAATTCCATTTCTATTGGCTGAAGTCAATGTTTTTATTACCCAATCTATAGCCAGAAAGAAGAGAAATGGTGACAAAGAGGCATCCCTGTCACAATCTGGCTCTTATCTCAAATGGTTCTGTCAGCTGTCCTTCATGAAGAACTTTGCACATCAAGTCTTCATAAGTTTTCTTTATGAAATTAATGATCTTCAGGGGGACTGCATAATGCCTTATCAATATCCAAAGAGATTCTCTGTCTACACTGTCAAATGCCTTATCATAGACCACAAATCCAATGTAAAGAGTTGAGTTCCGTTTCAGAATTTGTTCCACTATTATTCTCATTGTGGCTATCTGGTCTATAAAGCATCTGTTTTGTCGAAAACCTATATGTTAAGCTCTCAGTTGCTGTCTATGGACTCTTTTAATCTTTCAAAGATGATTCTGTTTAATATTTTTTCTGGCTCCGATAAAAACATTATTCCTACGTAATGTGCAAACTGTTGCTGGTATTTCTTCTCTCTCTCCCGTAATTTGTTGCTGTTATTATTCTGGGTCCCAATACTTCCCATTTGAGGACACCACCATCTCTCCTAAGGTCAGTTCTTCATCTCCATGCCTTTCCATCTTGTCTCATAGAGTGCCAGAATATATAAATCTTGTAAATTACCATTTCTGTTGTCACCTGTGCAGTTTTCACTTGTTGGTTTAATGTATGGACATTCCAGATGCCAATTTTCCTAGAAGAAAAAAGTCAGCAACTCAGACTTCTTTTAGCTTTCTCTGGATTGTGTCATTCGCCTCCTGACCAGAGGATTTTCTTTTGTCATGGATGGCTAAATTAAATTATCTTCTTTATTTGATTTCTCCATATTGTTTTGTTCAACTTGAACCTTAAGAGTTCACAGAGTCAATAAAATGTATATTGGGTATATAGGCAGTAGATCCAAGAAGACTTTCATAAATAGGTTCTTGCGTAGAATAGAAGGATTGAAATGGTATGACAAGATTATCAATGTGGAATTGATGACAAGAACCAGACAAGTATCAGTAGAACAAGAGTTGAGAAGAAGACACTGGAGATGGATAGGACACACATTGGGGAAACCTGTTGATAGCATTACATGGCAGTCCTGGTCTTGAATCTTCAGGGTATGAGAAGCAGAGGTAAACCAGAAATTACAGAGGCGAATACTGGAGAGAAATGAAAACAATAAAGAAGACATGAAAAGACTGATGGCACTTGGCAGAAAGACTTAGCATATGTTTGCTGGAGATCTATGCTCCCTTAGGAGCTGAAGGGTAATGAATAAATGAATATAGGCATTGGCTTCCAGATATTTTTTTATTGTGTCATCCTTCACTAGGATTTCGTGAGGTCGAACTTTCGGTTTTGACTGATCGCAGTGAGAGAAAGAGAACTCCTTCTGAGGATGAGTTAGTCTCTCTTTCTACAAGTGGTCATTCTAAACCTTTAACAGGCAGCAACATTGAGAGTGCCAGCACCAGAAGCAGCAGTAGGAGCGTAGACCCTTGTTGCTGTGGGAGGAGAACTCAAGGTAGGTTATTTCAGAAGTTCACTTCTTAATAATCTTTCTTCTTCCATATGGTTATGACAGTAGCTCTGTGTAAGTCTTTTAGTCTCATTCTTTCTTTCCGTGGGTTATTGGGATGATAATATGGCAGAGGTAGGAGGATATTTGTTATATAGACAAATCTTTCACAATGGTAACATTAATCTTTCATTAGTTAATTACTGTGTCAATTGTTGCCAAACTTATTTGCAAGCTTTACACTACAATTTGCATTTTGCTCAGAGAGAACACACAATTTTTGGAAGAATTAACACATGCAGAGGCCTCAAACCTTTAGCAGCTGATGTGGATCTACTGTCCTGATCATGCACGATTACATGGCAATAAGAGAGCTGATAGACTAGCCTCGAGAGAACCCATTGTGGGGACATTGGATGTGGATACGGGAGAGATACTAAAGACAATTAACAATAGTCTGAAAGAGAATGACACTGCAGTCAGTGAATCAACAAGGTTAACACTGCAGGAATTTACCATCAAATTTGAGATTAACAAAGATGGACATGTGGGGTGATGCATCAGGAATGTTTACAACCAGCGCACTGTAGGAACAATCAGCATTCATACCCTTCTATATCTGTTGTTGAGGCTGAGTGACAATGGGTTTGCCCAGAGTGCAATGATATGAATTCTGAACAACAATAACAATACAAATTAACAACAACAAATTTAAAAAACTGAAATTTTTGCTCACAGTTGATCTTGAAAAAATGCCCAGGATGCCAGATTTTCTTTCCTGCCTATACCAAATCCCACTGACATAATGTTCTAAGTCCAAGTTTTTTTTTTCTTCAAATTTTAATATATTTTTTTTAACTTCCAGTTATAACCAGTCTCATCTTGGCCATCTTCCTACTCCTTTTTGGTTTTATCATCAGCCAGACTGATGAGATCTGGTTTTCTACTAACATTGGTGGAGTGACTACTCAAACATGTGCAGTGGTTTGCTACAGTAAGTTTCCCAGGCAGTATAAATATTTTTTTTCAGCTTTTGCTTCATAATAGTAGGTAGTGTTACCATTATTTTGGTCATTGTAATTCTGATTTTTTTTCATAGACTGGTAGGGAGGCATCAAAGAAGAGTTGGCTACCCGAAGAGCAGACGCTGGGAGACTTTTTCAAGCTCTAAATTGAGGATTCCTTGGCAAAAGAGAAATTGGCAAAAGACGAAGATGGCTGTATACCGCTCAACCTATGTTCAATGGATGGGTGTGAAAAAAAAATCAAAAAAAGGTGATTCGTCTTACGAGGACAAAAGAATGAGAAAATAGCCAACGTTACGGCCACAAGGCCTTCGTCAGGGAAAGGAAAGAAAGTGAAGGTTAGATAGACTTCCTCAACCTATGTTCCAGTCTTGACATATGGATGCGAGTCACAGACCATGACTACAACCCACAAAAGCCAGCTCCAAACCTCAGAAATGAGGTATCTGAGGAAGGTGGTTAAAGTAACATGAAGAGAGATGGTCTGCAAGAAGACAATACATCATGGCCTCAAAACCAAGCCCCTGCAGACCCAAGTAGAACAGTCCCAATTACAATGCTTTAACCATGTCTACAGAATGGGAGAAGATCGGCTACCATGTCTTATATGGGAAACTTAAGAGTCAGAGATCCAGACCTCCAGGATGACCCAGAGTTTGCTGTGAGGACAACAGTAGGCAATCTCTGAAGGACCAAGGACAATATTGGAACCAGGCCAGGAGGAAGACAGCCAATAGGATGGTATGGTGATCTCTCTGGCAAACCTCTACACCTCAGGGTAGAAGAGGAACAACTAAGTAAGTAATTATGATATTATGTACGAATTTTAATGTATTACTCAGCACAGAGCACCTTGTAGTTCCTGGGGGCCTTTAAGGAGACAGAGGAAGAACATGACTATTCTACCTCAGGCATGTCAAGGTGACCAGTATAAGGTTGTGTATAGGAGCTGACAACCTCATCATGTAAAATGAATTGCTACAGAAACCACTCCTGTAAGAGCACCTGTATGTTTTGGCACATGCTTCTTGCAAGGAGGTCTGCTGCAGTGGTGGCTCCATGCTCTGTAGGAAGCAAAAAAAAGAGAAATAGTGATGATGATGATGATGATTGAGTAAACTCATAAGTATATGTTTAAAGTAAGTGAACATGGTACCTGTTTTCTGATGAATAAAAGGAGTGATTGCTTCAGAAAACTGTGTTCTGATTGAATGTGATAAAGTAGAACTCCTATACTTTGGCATCCAGTCAGGTAGACAGGTGTCAGATCATCAGATTTTCTGGACTCCTAGGCACCACTATATTTGTCGACATTTTAAAAAATTTATTTTTAATTGTAATTTCTTTATTTGCTTCTCAAGTGTTTCCTTCACTTTTTTTTTATCCTTTGCCACCCACTGTCAGAGCAGTCAGTGGCCTTCACGCCTGGTGGCATCTTGTAGGGCAGCAACAAACTGCTTCAACTTTGCTCAGTCTGAGGCCATCCTTTGTGCAGTGCCCCAGCTCTGGCTCATTCTTTGCAATTCGGCCTCCACAGTTCTCCGCCAAGGTGTTTTTGGTCGGCCTCTCTTTTGCTTTCCTTCAGGGGTCCATAGCATAGCTGTTCTTGTGATCGCGTCAAGGTCTCTACTGAGGACGTGGATGTTTACAATAATACTGTAAAAATCAACAAATAGCATAGGAAAATCTTTGCATATATTAGGTGTAGATTTTTGAAAGCTTAAACAATAACTCTGTGGACTCTTAGAGGTCCAGATATTATAGGATGAATCCATAGAATCACTGTGTGTAACAGATGTGAATGAAGAATGACACTTGTGATCACGTATCTGGTATGCTAAACTCAGTGTACCAAATTGTAGGTTTTAGGTTGTGGATGAACATTTGTATGATGTATTGTATGTGTATGAATGGATATGTGTTTTGTGTGAATCTTGGATGTATGAAATTATTAAAGATGTCTTTAGTTTTAGTGTAAGATATAAAAGTCTATCTTTATGCTGTCTTTGTGTGACTTCACAGCCCTGGCATGTGTACTGCTTTTACGAGTAATGACACTAAGATGATAAAGGTAATTATCTTTTTTTTTCTTTTTTTTTTTTGAATTCTGTTTATTCTTTACAGCATTCAAAATTATTTTTATTTCTCACTCTTTTTTACTGCTACATTCCATTTGTTTTTACCCTGTTCTAGCATATATTTTTTTTGTCTTAATTTTTCTCTTAGTTTCTTACCTTTATTCCTTTTTTAATGTTTTAGTTATCTAAATAAATAAATTCATGGAAAAACCTTGAACTGATGATACAATAAATTCATGGAAAAACATTGAACTGATGGCACAATAAATTCATGGAAAAACCTTGAACTAATGGCACAATAAATTCATGGAAAAACATTGAACTAATGGCACAATAAATTCATGGGAAAACTTTGAACTGATGGCACAATAAATTCATGGAAAAACCTTGAACTAATGGCACAATAAATTCATGGAAAAACATTGAACTAATGGCACAGGAAAGACCTGTGCTCTACAGAGAGCAGAAAGGTATTGATGATGATAAAATAAATTTTCTGCCATTAGAAGATCATGAAAAGTGATGATGTGGTAAACCCAAATTTCAATATTGATATTGTGGGTTAAAAAAAAAATAACAACCATGCACATGTTTTTAACTGGGCATCTTCTGTCTTCAGTAATAAATTTGTTGCTGCAAAGTCTTAATTTAGTTTGATTTTAAGGACTATCTTCATTGCACACAGACAACTCAATCAGTGCTTTGATCTCCTCCATTAGATAACATGAGGAGGATCTCCGTAAAACGTACGAGAATCTCAATGTGTGTATATAGGAATCACACATTCTATAAATATTTTTGTGGTGGATAGCTATGATCATCACCGTATCTCAATTATTTTAATATTATGTCCACCAACTGACACTCCTGATATGTCTGTCCTCTAGGGATCTTATTATATTTTCACTGTACAAATTGAACTGATCAGGTGACAGCACACATTCCAGTCTAACACCCTTTTTTCACTTGCTGCAAAGGTCCTATTAGGCTGCTACTTCTTATAACTGCTGTTTGTTGCCAGTACATGTACATGTTCTTTATTATTCTCAGGTCTTTACCATCGATGTTTATGCTTTCTAACATTTTGATAATTTTCTCATGTTTCACTTTGGCAAATGCCTTTCAAGCAGTCTATTTTACAGAGTGAGGTTTCCAGTCCCGTGCAAAGCCTCATAACAGTCGCCTTTTTCGGCAGGCCTGAAGGAGCAGCAGTCCTGTTTGTTCTTTTGTCTCTCAGTGACCCTGAGAACTAAACAGGACGAAAGTCTTCAGTAATGACAATAAACTACTATCAAAGCAACTGATCCTCTTTTCACACAACATGCCTGGGAAAGGTTCACCGAATCTTTTGGCCGAGTGCCATCACCGGCCAGGATTTGCTTGCTCGGAGCGGGCAAGGGGACGTGCGCACCGTCATGGCTGGCAGACGCTGGAGCTGGGTTGGCCATGTCCTCAGAAGAGACCCCGATGCCATCACAAGAACAGCTATGCTTTGGACCCCTGGGGGAGGGCGAAAGAGAGGCTGACCGGAAACAACCTGGCGGAGGACTGTGGAGGCTGAGATGCAAAGAATGGGCCAGAGTTGGGGCACTGTACAAAGGATGGCCACCGACCGAGCAAGGTGGAATCAATTTGTTGTTGCCCTATAAGACGCCACTAGGCGTGATGGCCACTGACTGCTTTGATGGTCGGCGGCTAAGGATCAAAAAAAAAAAAAGAAGAAGAAGAGAAAGCAACTGATCAAGCAACTATGAACAGACTCTGTTTGCATTTCAGAACTTGCCTGTAGCAACCCCATTCATTGTTTATTTTTTTCTCTGGAGTTTCTTTAAAAAAGATACCAATGCTTTCTTTCAGGCTTTTAAAAGATCTGAACTCATTACCACTGGACAAGGTAGTCTGTCAATATGAAAACACCACATCGATGAAATCTGGAAAAAGTAATTGGATGCAGCAGAAGATGCCCAGAACAGAAAGTAAACTACTGAAAATAAGGGCATACAAAGAGGAGCATTTAAAAAAAAAACTGGAATATTGTATAACTGTTGTTAAATAGAGCTGCTATTTATCATTATGTGTATGATGTGTGAAATTGTATTTGACATCTGGAAAGAAAGTCAAGACCTCAGATTTCTCCACCCATAGCAAATATCATTAAAAATAAACTATAACAATGTTTGTTCTTGTGAACAGATTTGTAATATTATATGTATCACATACATATCAGGCACTTGTAAAAATGTGTGTGTGCCTGCCTTTGAAACTCTTTGAGTATATCTGTACATTCATCCTAGTTATGTTATCTCCACTTGGTCAAGTGAGATTTGTTTCCCACTTTGCTCCATTTTACTGACATAAACATCTAAAGTACATCATAAGTGTAGTGTGATAATACATCTTCTTGAATGGATAGAATTTCTTGTCATCTAGCGTTTGAATGAGAGAGATATACATCAAGAGGAATTTCTTCAATAGAGTTGAATTGTGTTTCCTACAAAAATCTAAGAACTAAAAATGTAGTCAACAGGAGAAGAAGCACATCCTGTTTTATCTGTTACATAAACTAGATGGTTTGTAAGTTGTAATACAAACTTGACTAGTGAAGATAGTATGCAGGTTTGTAATACAAACTTGACTTCTGAAGATAGTATGCGAGTTGTAATACTAACTCGACTTCTGAAGATAGTATGAATGCTTATAATACAAACGTGGCTTCTGAAGACCGTATGCAGGTTTGTAATACAAACTTGACTTCTAAAGATAGTATGTGAGTTGTAATACAAACTTGACATCTGAAGATATTGTGCAAGTTTGTAATACAAACTTGACTTCTAAAGATAGTATTCAAGCTTGTAATACAAACTTGACTTCTGAAAATAGGATGCAGGTTGTAATACAAACTTGACTTCTGAAGATAGGATGCAGGTTGTAATACAGACTTTACATCTGAAGATATTGTGCAAGTTTTTAATACAAACGTGACTTCTGAAAATAGTATGCAGGTTTGCAATACAAACTTGACTTCTGAAGATAGGATGCAAGTTGTAATACAAACTTGACTTCTGAAGACAGTATGCAGGTTTGTAATACAAACTTGACTGATGTGTATTCTCTGTTTAGATATTTCTAAGAGGCAACAAGACATACATAACAATCTGAATCGTTTTGTAAATATAACTGTCTGATTGCTTCCTCATGTATTTGCCTGTTGGTTGAACGTGTTTCTGTACATATTTCACAGACTGCCATTTTGTTATCCATCACAAATCTGTCTCACTCGCACAAATTTTACATAAATTATACTGTGTACAGAAAGACGTACGTTTTCTGGAAGTTTTTTTGATTCACTAAAAGTAAACAAGAGTATGTGTTTAAATATTGGGGAAAAAAGTAGAAAATCCAATTCATTATAACGTTTACTGTGATTTGACTTTGTAACAGTTAGCATATACATCAATAAAATACCAGGATTTTATTTTTTCTACACCTATGATCTGAACATGAGCTGCAAATCTGTGACCATAAATTATGCAGAATATGGAAATAACCTCTGACAAAATTAGATTGATTATTTTGTTAAATGCTGTCTCGCAAAACTATATTGATTATTTTTGTTAATACTGTCTCATATTAAACATTCTTGTTGTGATGTTTTATTTTTACGTGGCTGAAGCATTTAAGCTAAGTTGAATTTTTGTGTCTCACGGGTGCAGCTACTGCATTTAACTAATATTGGAGATGTGACATGCCATTACAATTGTAACTGAGAATTTTTTTTGGTCATTAACTGCTCTTTACCTTTCATCTCCCAATGGAGCTAGAGCCTTCAACCAGATCTTTTTAAGCCTTCCTGTCTTGGGTATTTTATTCTTCTTTGCCTTCATATTTTTGTTTCGATCATTATTTTTGTTTAATATTTGTTTCTGCTGTCTTCTTCTGTTATATCTACACCAACTCTGGGAATTTCAGAATAAGTTATGCATCCATTACTAAATGTGTTATGGGCATGATAGGACATTGAAAAAGTGATAGATAAATGTGAACACAATGTCCATGAAATCTGAACTCACTTTTCCTATTGAAATTTGTCTTAGATGTTCTTCCTCAGTGTTGTCAGTCACTGAGGTTTGGTAAATACAAGCACACTGATCCCTTTTGACAACTACAAAATAAATTTAAAAAATAGGTAATCCTGGTGCAAAATGCAAGAAAGTTGTATGGTTTTTGTTAATGTTGTTCAGAAGCAACATCATTGCACTCCATGCAGACCCAATGGTGCTAAGTCTTTCTCCACAAATGTCTAAGGCTATGAATGCTGATAATCTGATAATAAGATAGCTGTCTGGTAATCACCAAGATCAGACATAAATGTTGAAATTCTTTTGACATGTCATGAGAAGAGAACATAAGAAAACTGGGTACCAAATATTGATAATTTCAGGGCTCGAGGAAGATGAGAGATATAGAGAAATATCTCAATAAACTGGCCATGTGGCACATTCATACTCATAACCCTCCACTCCCAAAGGAGCATAGGCCTTCAACAAACACATGCCAAGTCCTCCTGTCACGTGCCATCATCTCAAGTTCTTTCCATGTTCTCCTCATCATTTTCACCTCTGTTTCCAGCTCTCTTCTCCATGTGCTTCTTGGTCTGCCTCTGCCTCTCTTGCCCTGGGGGTTCCAGAACAAAGACTGCCTTGTAATGCTATCAACAGGTTTCCTCAGCGTGTGTCCTATCCATCGCCATCGTCTCCTTCTCATCTCTTGTTCCACTGGCACTTGTCTAGTTCTTGTCATCAGTTCCACGTTGGTAACCTTGTCATACCATTTTAATCCCTCTATTCTTCGCAAGCACCCATTTATGAAAGTCTGTAGCTTTTTGGTTGTTGTCTTTGTTGTTCTCCATGTCTCAGAGTCATACAATAGGACTGACTTCACATTTGAGTTGAAGATTCTTATTTTCGTGTTGGATCCAATTTCTCTTGATCTCCATTTATTTCCCAATGCAATGAAAGCTCCTCTTGCCTTTTGTAATGTGGCACATAAAGGGATAATATTTTAGTTTGGTTTGGTTTTAAGGACTATTTTCAATGCACACGGACTACTCCATCAGTGCTCTGATCTCCTCCCTTAGATCACACAAGGAGAATCTCAGTACAATGCACAAACTCTGTAGCACCTGCGAGAATCCCAACGTCTGTATATAGGAATCACACATTCTATAAATATTTTTGTGGTGGGTAGGTTCTAATTTTTTAAATTTTGCCAGGATGGCGGCCTGATAGGCCTACTCTTTATGATTTCCAACTGCCATGAGATTTTAACATGCGCAACTTGCACACGGGACCTCCTATGTTTTTCGCCCTTATCCGAGAAGGCTATGAATCTGATCTCACTACCCAGGAGACCAGGGGGGACTATGGCATTGTTAGGACCACTGGTTCTGAAAAAAAAAAATTTATATAAATTATATTCCCTCAACTGGCAATCGAACCTGGTACCTCTAGAACTCGAGGCTGACGCCAGATGATATTTAAAAAAAAAAAACAACTTAATTCAAGATATTGCAGTCCACAGAGAGTGAAGAAACATAGTTACCAACACCTGCTGAGATCGGAGATATTCTATCAAATATCCATTTCATTCCCTGTGAACCATAAGGCTGTAATTGTTCTCTATATCTCTGTCTGTTAGATTCCATTGGCTTCAGCTGTTATATGTTTAGGTCCTCCTTATCTCTTTCTCTTAGGATCCATTTGCTTTGGCTGTTGCATGTAAGAATGTCCTCTTTATCTCTATCCCTGAAGTTAGTTTACTTTGGTTGTTATACATTTGATATGTCTTCTTTATCTCTGTCCATGAAGTTAGTTTACTTTGGTTGTTGTACATGTGGAATGTCTTCTTTATTTCTATCCCTGAAATTAGTTTACTTTGGTTGTTATACATTTGGAATGTCTTCTTGATCTCTGTCCCTGAAGTTAGTTACTTTGTTTGTTGTATGTTCCTGAAGTTAGTTTACTTTGGTTGTTGTATGTTTGGAATGTCTTCTTGATCTCTGTTCCTGAAGTTAGTTTACTTTGGTTGTTGTATGTTTGGAATGTCTTCTTGACCTCTGTTCCAGAAGTTAGTTTACTTTGGTTGTTGTATGTTTGGAATGTCTTCTTTATCTCTGTCTCTAAGGTTCCATTTGCTTTGGCTGCTATCTTTTTCTTCTCTATCACTTATTTAAGTGATTAAGTTCCATGCTTCAACTATATGTTAAGAATGTCCTCTTTATCTCTATTCCTTAGGTCAGGGGTCAGAAATAGGTCGATCCAAATCTACCAGTAGATCCCAGTGGATGATTTGTTAGATCTTTCGGTGACTGTCGGCAAAAACAAAAAAAAGACAAAAAATAATAAAGACTTTTTTAAACCAGGAAAATTTCGGACTAGGCCTCACCCACTGACATATAAAATTGTGTATATATATATATATGTATATACAATAGGTCTTTAGAGGGCTCAGTGTTAATAAAGTAGAGCCCAGCAAGCTCCTGGGTTGCCAACCCTTGCCTTAGGTTATAATTTGCTTCAGCTGTTATATGTTAAGAATGTATTCTTTATCTCTATCCCTTAGATTCAGTTTTCTGTGGCTGTTTTTTACACTGTACCATGTTCAGAATTTTGCATCATTCACCGAAATATTGTCTAAGTTGTGGTAAACAAATGTCATCATCATGTGACGTATTCTTTCCAGAACGTTGTCTCCATTACATTACAGCTGCTCTGAATGCATCACGATTCTGGGCAAGTCGACCTGCATCAGCCAAAGACAAGTTCAGACTCTCTGTGATGTCCTGGGTCCACCGTCGTCTAGGTCGACCCCTTCCCCTTTTTCCAGGGACCATGCCTTCCATCACTATTTTTTCCAGACTATTATGTCTTTTTATATGACCGAAAAATTTCAGCTTCCTTATTGCGATGGTATTTAGGAGCCAATGTTCTTGTACGTTTAGTGAGTGCAGTACTTCTCTGTTGGTCTTTTTTTCTGTTCAGGGTATTCTCAACATCCTTCTGTAGCATTTTATTTCAAATGATGTAACCTTTTTTGCAACTGTTTTATTGAGTGTCCAAGTCTCGCAGCCGTATGTTGCTGCTGGGAATATACGAGGCGTGTTTTTTTAAGTAATTCCCGGTATAAAATAATAAAAAACCCAACATATATAAAAATGATTTATTGCAGCCAAAAGTGAACCACACATTTACATTATTTCTCAACATAGTCACCATTGAATTCAACACATTTTTGGTATCGTGGCACCAGGTTCTTAATTCCAGTGTCAGAGAAGTCTGCCGCCAATGTCTTGAACCATTCATTAATGCCTGTCTGCAGTTCATCATCAGTTTCAAACCGCTAGAATGCCAGCCACTTCTTTAGGTGCATGAAAAGGTGGTAATCACTTGGCGCGAGATCGGGGGTTTAGGGCGGGTGGTCAAAAATTTCCCAGTGAAATTTTTGCAACAATTGAACAGTTCGATCTCTGCATTAGCGAGGTCGAGCATTATCGTGCAAAAGCACAATCCCAGTGGACAGCAACCCACTTCTTTTGTTTTGGATGGCGCTATTGCATTGACTGTTGAAAATTTTCCGAATTTTCGG
Source organism: Oreohelix idahoensis (assembly GCA_024509875.1). Classification (NCBI taxonomy): domain Eukaryota; kingdom Metazoa; phylum Mollusca; class Gastropoda; order Stylommatophora; family Oreohelicidae; genus Oreohelix; species Oreohelix idahoensis. The sequence continues at coordinate 43,970 of JAMPIV010008419.1, forward strand.
AAGTTTCACGTTCAGTGATTTACGACATTGTGACAAGAAACCTTGGCTACAAAAAACTGTGTGCCAGATGGGTGCCGAAAATGTTAACCGATGAACACAAGCAGAAACGCCTGGCTTTGGCTCAAAAATTTTTGCAGCGCTATCGAAATGAAGGAGATGAATTTTTGGGTCACATTGTTACTGGAGATGAGACCTGGATTTCCTACACAAACGTTGAATCAAAGCAACAGTCGGTGCAATGGTGACACTCATGGTCCCCGAAAGCAAAGAAGTTTAAGCAAGCACCTTCTGTCAAAAAGATCATGGCCACTGTTTTCTGGGACAAAACAGGGGTCTTGTTTATTGATTTTCTTGAACGTGGAAAGACAGTTAATGCCAATGCTTATTGTGACACTCTGATAAAAATTAGACGTGCCATCCAAAACAAAAGACGTGGGTTGCTGTCCACTGGGATTGTGCTTTTGCACGATAATGCTTGACCTCACACCGCAGATCGAACTGTTCAATTGTTGCAAAAATTTCACTGGGAAATTTTTGACCACCCAGAATTGCCCTTGACTGGAACCCACAGGGGAAAAGAAGAGTGGGGAAGCCAAAGAGAACTTGGAGAAGAACTTTTGAAGAGAAGCTAGGGAAATTGGAATGACTTGGGCACAGTTGAAAAAGACAGCCCAGAAAAGAAATTGATGGAGAGCAACTGTTTCTGCCCTATGTTCCATAGGGAACGAAAAGAAATGATGATGCTGAAGGGAAGTGGGAAATGTCAGCAACCTTGTATGTTTTATATTTGTTGAATCATTTTAAAAAAAAATGGGGTGCACAAATGTTAATTTCTATTTTTAACACCGTTATTGCTAAACTGTACATTATTTTTCAGTTTGTGAGAATACGTGCTGTACAGTGAACCATGATAAAATCACGTGATAACATATACTTTTGCATTTTTATTTAGGACCTGAAGCAATGAAATGTATAGAAGCCACTTAATAACTTACATATTTGCATTTTATGTTGTCATGCTCATATATCAAGGTCATTATATCCAGACCTGCAGGGATATAATGGATTATCTCCTGCTGTTTTAAATTCATTCATGCATAAAAGTCCCACAACATTGGCCGCATGAGTCATACTTTACAATAGAGCTGAGTTCCCAGTTCAGTTGCTGCATTAAGTCAAGATTGATGTGTCTTTTACCAGGCACTGTCCTGTTTTATTTTGTATCTGTACATTACTGTCTCAGTAAAAGGAGGTAAAGGATCCCGTTACACTCCCATTGAGGCATATTGGGAATATGGTATTAGGCCCATATTTTCTTGACCATTGGCACACTAGGAGGGATGTGGTCGGCATTGTGCCGGCCACCTTTAACCTTCCCAGAGTTGGTCTGGCACCTCAATCATGAGGCTGGGTTGACCCCATGCCGTTCGCGGTCTAAAAATCCCACCTCAACTGGGGATCCAACCATGGACCACCGAGCTAGGAAGCCAGTGTCTGTCTCAGTATAAAGGTTATATTGCCCTTGTCCATCTCTATATTACTAATTGTCGACTAACCAACCATCTCTCACTTTAGCTCGGCAGCATTGGCGTAGCTGGCAAGTCCTTTTTAGGGATTTAGGCTAGCAGATAGATAATGTTAGTCCTTTTCAGGACTTAGTGTCTATCAACTCTGATCGGGTTAGCAGTGAACCAAGTTCACTTATTTTTGGATGGTAAATGCACTCTGATATAATCAAATAGGTTGAAAGAAACGCGCCTCGCCACAAGAAGGCAAAAATCCGAACCAAACCAAAAAAAATCCATCTCTATATGACAGCCAAAAAGTTACAGACTTTTATAAACGGGTGCTTCTGCAGAATAGAAGGGTTAAAATGTATTATAGGATCACTAGTCTGGAATAGTTGATTAAAAGGTAGTCTCATAGCAGATGCTTATATAGGGGAGTGAAGTGCTGCAGACTTCACTATACTAGCTGTCATCTTTTTGAGATGGGGTGGCCAGTTCCCTTTCTTGCAGCCTTTGCTTTTCCTAACTCAAGAGCAGAGTCAGGTACCAATTTACAGCTGAGTAGACAGTAGCATGCCTTGAAAAGCTTGCACTTTTAACACTGTGCTGCTTGACGCCATATATTAATACATATTGTTGGTGAGGTGAGGAAAATAAGCGGCAGACAGAACCCACATTGAGGAATCCAGCTAATATCATCATAAGGCAATCTTTGTACTGGAATTCTCAGGGTACAAGAAATAAAGGAAGATCAAAATACATATGTGCATGGGGCTGGCCATTTCATCATGTAAAATAGATTGCTACAGAAATAACAGCTACAGCAGCTTTAATAAATGCTTTAATGCAGACTTCCTGAACAGGGATCAACTGCAAAGATGGCTCCTTGCTCCGTAAGGAGCACAACGGAAAAATGATGATGATGATTAATGTTTAACTTGGGGAGCCGCACTGGTGTAATGGTTACCACACTGCGCTGGTGATCCGGTGATCCAGGTTGAAGCCCAGGCGAGGATATTTGAAGTAGTGTCGTCGACCGGGATTTGGACTGGATTATTTCGAGCCCTGGCGAAGACATTTGAAGAAGTGTCGTCGACCAGAGACTGGAATAACCCGAACGGCTCCTGAGCTGACCCAGCTCTAATGGGTACCCTCCAAAGATGGCAAGTATCTGCTTGAATGGCAAGGGGACACTTGTCAGCATACAGGGAAAATAGGATACGTAAAATCAGTCACAGGCTAGACATACTAACCTGAGATTTCGCTCGAGTAATAGCGGGCGTACGTTAAAATAAAAAATAAATAAAAATATGTTTAACTTATCTTAATAAATTAACTTTGAGATAGATATTAACATTTATCTTGTTTACTTAACAAAGGTTAGAATCATCATCATCTTGTAATTTTTTAAGACTACCCAAAGCAGAAATCTGTGATGAGCAACAAAGGCATCTCATGTCATTTTGTGATCAGTTGATTCTGGATTTGTCTCATGTTCATAATGCTTGCTCTTCTATCCCATCATGAAGCTTTCAGATATGAGATCTTATCACTGCCAGCAGCAGCATGTGGTGAAAAAGGTCGATGTTCATAAGAACTTGTACTGAGAAATAAAACGCTAAAACATTTGCTAAAACGCTGTAACTCTGTGCTGTAAAACCAAGATGAGATACACGGACCTTCCAGATTTCAATTTATTTGGTTGTTAACTTAAATGCTAGTTTTTTTTAATGCTGTGTTTCCTTTTGTAAATTACTGCTTTTTTGGTCACATTTTAAATTTCTGTGTTAATATGTTTGTTATTTACATTTTACAGTAGTGGTATTTGAAACACTGGTTTTAAAATAATTTCATTATTAGAAATCCTGCATTTTTCTAATTTATTTTTCTGACCATGGATTAGCAGTTTGGAAATGTATTTTATTTTGGTTGTTTTAACAGCTTATGAAAACATCTTAGCATACTTTATGCCCGCCCCCCTCCTTTTTTTTCCTTCTTTTTTTTACACACACACATTGACATATTTTTACATGTGCACACACACATAAACATGAACATACACTCAGAGAGAGTGAAGTGCTAGTTTTAATCAAGACAGTTATAAATTTGAATTGCCTTAAATTGTTGTATCCTTCTCACACACACACAGGAAATGGGGTGGGGTGGGGGGGAGAGAAAAAAGAAATGGAATTCTGCACTGGTTTTGATCAAGACAATTATATATTTAATCCGGCATAATTGTTTTATCACACATTACTTCTTCTTAGAGCATCTGAACGACAGAGTTGTTAGAATGCTGGTCTGTCGCAGCAAAGGTGATGAGTTCGAATCACGGTATCGAGATGCTCCAGTCTACCTAGCTGTAAATGGGTACCTGAGTCTGCTGTTTGAGTTAGGGAAGGAAAAGACAGCGATGAAGGGAAGTGGTCACCCCACCTCTCAATGCTGGACCTAGTGTGAAGTCTGTAACACTTCACTCCCCTACAACAGTATCTTATGTGAGATTACCTTAACTTTTTTTTTTCCTTCTTTCACCTTTCAACTCCCAAAGGAGCATAGGCTTTCAACAAACTTATGCCAAGTTTTCCTGTCCCATGCCATAAGCTCAAGGTCTTTCCAGGTTCTTCTTCATCCCCTTCATATCTATCTCCAGTTCTCTTTTCCACGTGTTCTTTCTCTACCTCTCTTACCCTGGGTATTCTAGGACAGGGATGACATAGTAACTGATATGTGATTTCACAAATTAATAATAAAACTACTGCAAGAGCACATAAATGCTTTAATGTACGAGTATGTGTCCAGCAAGGGGATCCTGCTGCAGTAGTGGGCTCCATTGTTCCTTAGGGGGCAAGTATAATAAGAAGAACCAGACTTGTCTATGACAACAAACCAGACTTGTCTATGACAACACTTGGAGTCAACATGTAAATATTCATATACATTTGTCATCATTATTCCCCATTTTACACGTCATGGAGCTTCTGGTCATCCTACAAGGTGACAAATATGAAGTTTTTGTATGTGGCTGGCAATCACATTACGTCAAATAAATAGCTGCAGAAACCATTGCTGCAAGAGCACATGAATGCTTTGGTGCAGGCTTCCTGCAAGGGGTCCAGGTACAATGATGGCTCCATAGATAGCAAATAGGAAAGTGATGATGGCTCCATAGATAGCAAATAGGAAAGTGATGATGGCTCCATAGATAGCAAATAGGAAAGTGATGATGGCTCCATAGATAGCAAATAGGAAAGTGATGATGGCTCCATAGATAGCAAATAGGAAAGTGATGATGGCTCCATAGATAGCAAATAGGAAAGTGATGATGGCTCCATAGATAGCAAATAGGAAAGTGATGATATAGCAAATAGGAAAGTAATGATGGCTCCATAGATAGCAAATAGGAAAGTGATGATATAGCAAATAGGAAAGTAATGATGGCTCCCATAGATAGCAAATAGGAAAGTGATGATGGCTCCTATAGATAGCAAATAGGAAAGTGATGATATAGCAAATAGGAAAGTAATGATGGCTCCATAGATAGCAAATAGGCATGTGATGATGGCTCCATAGATAGCAAATAGGAAAGTAATGATGGCTCCATAGAAAGCAAATATGAAGGTAATGATGGTTCCAAGATTGCAAATATGATGGTTCCATAGATAGCAAATAGGGAAGTAATGATGACTCCATAGAGGAAAGTGTTGATGATGTGTTGTCTTAATGATAGATTTGCTTGCATTAGTTATACCACTTGAAGTTTTTATTTTGCTAGTGTTGTATTCAACATTTGATATGACCATGGGTGAAAATGCAGAAATGAAAGAAAATGGTGGTTCACATAATTAGAATACAGATCATGCTTTGTTACTGCAGTAACACTCACTTTGCAGTAGTAGTCTCCCTCACTCATAACTTACTATTGGGATGATGCACCATTATGGTGATTGCCCTCAGCAGGTTTATTTTGTCTGATGTTCCTTTTGCAGTGTTCTTTTCTCTTCTGCCTGTGTTGATAGCTTCTTTTCACCCTATCTGAGGCGGCACCATAGGGAGCATCTCCAGCGATCGACAGCTACATCCTCCCAGCTTGCTGGATTTATGTTCAGTGCCTTTATATCTCTCTCGCACACATCTTTGAACTTCAGCTATGGTCTCCCAGCTGTTATTTTGCCATCTGCCAGTTGTTCATTAATAAAAAAACTTTTGGGGATGTGACCATCTTCCATGCGGCAGACATAGCCAAGCCAGTGTGATCTGTAATACACTGCCATCTAAGCATCGAGTACATGATTTGAAGGCCAACATGTGATAACACCTTGACATTTGTCACTTTGTTCTTCCACAAAAAAATCATGGACGTTAAACTTTGTAAAGGGTATGAGAATTAGTGCATTTATATATTCATACCCCTTACACTCCTTATGGAGCAGAGACTTTCAACTAATTCAAGCCAAGTCTCCTGTCCTGTACCATCCATTTAAGGTATTTTTCCTTCCATGTCTGCATTTAGTTCCCTTCGAATCCCCTCTAACGTAGTGGACCATCTAACATGTGGCATTGCACCACCTTCCAGTTAGTGGGTCTGGTATGTTTTACCAATATTGAACCTGCTTTTGGGTACACCCTCTGGGTCTACAAGAAAGCCCTGGAACTCACCTCCCAAATACAAAAGGGTAAAGAGTGAAAACTCAAATCCCTGGGTATCGAAAGAGAAAGAAAAAAAGTTCCCCTCTTGTTTTTATGGCTCTCTCTGTTTCTCTGACCCTGGAGATTCTAGAACAAGGAATGAATGAATGCATTAGTTGTCCAGTTATTTAATTATATTTTGAGTGATGTGGTTTAACATAGAGGGTTATTCTATTTTTTAACAGTTTGCACATAATTTACCACAGGAAAACAAGGCTTCGGTGTATGATGAAGAATCTCACGGAGAAATCTAAATCCCTTTGTATTTCCCATTTACTGTCTTTTCTTTTGGAAGTTTTCTTACATCTTCATTATTTTAATTGTTTTTATCATCTGCTAATTTTTGTGTGCCCTAACTGTTTGTGTCTGAATTGCTTCAGTCGTCGAATTAAGAATAGTGGTTGTTAAAAAAAAATTTTAACATTTAATTTGTTAACATTAAAGATTTGTATACACAGGAGATTTTTTTAAATCTGATGCTATAAAGAGGACAAGATAGAAAGCAGGTTTCTACACACAGGACATTAAAAAAATCAGGCTAATAAACACAGGATAGATTTTTTTTTAAACCAGCTTACTATACAAAGGGTGGATTAAAAACCAGGTTGCAATACACATGACAGATTAAAAAGCAGGTTACTATACATAGGACAGATTAAAAACCAGGTTGCTATACACAGGACAGATTAAAAACTATGTTACTATATTTAGGACAGATTAAAAACCAGATTGCTATACACAGGACAGATTAAAACCAGGTTACTATACACATGACATTAAAAACCAGGTAGACAAATTAAAAACTAGGTTACTTTACACATCACAGATTAAAATCTGGTTATTTTACACAGGACAAATTTAAAAACAGATTATTTTACATAGGTCACATTGTTTTGACTGGTTATTTTACACAGATCAGATTTTTTTTAACTGGTTATTTTACACAGGACAGATTTTTTAAAAAAAACTTTTAACACTTCAGCTTTTATTATGTAGGTGAATCTGTGAAAGTGGCACGTGTAGTGGCATTCTTCACATATTCCCAAATTCATGGTGTATATGAAATTCTATTACTTTAAACCATCTGAAAAATGATTTTCTAAAAATCAAAATTACACATTTTATCTCTTGTCAGTGTTGCCTTGATGTGAATACTCATCTAAGAGTCATGTTTTACTGTATGTGTGAGTGATATATTACCCATTTGTTTAATACATTTGTCAATGTATCTTTATATCACTCATCTATCTGCTGGAATTTTATTTTTTTGAATGCTCATGTCCACATGGTTAGTTCATGCTTCTAAAAGATTGGCCATGCATACAAGAACTTTAATGTAATCAAGTGTATTTTTAACTGAGGTGCTGGAATGCTAGTGTAGAGTTAGTCATGAGTGTGCAATAAAATGAACCTTAACATTAATGTTTTCAGATTTTTCATTCACAGTTGATATTATGTAAACAAGTTCTGTCAATTATTAGACTCACAACAGTTAGGGAATCAAAACCTACTGAACATGAAGGTGGAAAAAAAGTTTGTGTTTTCTATCTTCGTTTGAGACATGTTCCGCCACTAGATGATACTTCATAGCCTCAAAATCCAGCCTCTGCTGACCCACGTGGAACAGTACCAATTACGATGGTTTGGCCATGTCTGCAGAATGGGAGAAGATCAGCTACCATGACAAATATGGGAAATCAAGAGCCAGGGATCCAGACCTCCAGGATGACCTAGAGTTCGATGGAATGACATTAGACAATCTCTGAAGGACCGTGGACTAGATTGGAACCTGGTCAGGAGGAAAACAGCCAATGGCACACTCTCTAGCAAACCTCTACACCCCAGGGTAGAAGAAAAGATGAACGACTAAGTAAGTAGTAAGTAAGTTGTTCTTATATACCCATATGGGACAGAAGACGCAGCAAAAGAGATGAATGCAGTCAGCGACTCATAGCTTGACTGCTTGCGTCAGGGTCAGCGAACCAGAGCTGACCAAGACCCTACTCCACCTCCAAGTGGTGGTCCTGGAAACAGGCTGCATCACTGCAGTCTGGCTGAGAGAGTAGGGATCGAAGAGGGAAGGCAAACTCGGTCCCAAAAAATGCTGTCGGCCGAAAGGCGCAAATATCACAGCTCCGCTGTAAACGGACACAACGCAACCAACGTCCTTTTCAGGACAAACGAGGAAGAAGAAGAATATACTTACTTACTTAGTCGTTCCCCTTCTACCGTGAGGTGTAGAGGTTTGGAAGAGAGAGCGCCAGACCATTCTATCAGCTGTCTTCTTCCTGGCCTGGTTCCATTCTAGTCCTCGGTCCTTCAAAGATTGTCTAATGTTGTCCTCCAGAAGACATGTCCCTGCCATTTTCGGGGGGGGGCAGATACTCGCCGATTTAGGAGGTAACCATTACAGCTGGGTCGGCTCAGGAGCCGCCAATCCCTGGTCGACGGACACTTTTCAATTGTCATCGCCAGGTTTCGGAGTTAAATCCAGCGAACTCTGGGTCGTCCTGGAGGTCTGGATCCCTGGCTCTTTGTTTCCCATGCTTGTCGTGGTAGCCGATCTTCTCCCATTCTGCAGAAGAAGAATATACCCATATATATTTCTCTCATAAAGTTTGTGTTCTGTTTCAGGATTCTATCAGCACTGTGCAGTTTTTCATCAACAGGTTTGCCACGGCCATGCTGTCTGTTGCTGGCACTTAACAATTTGATTATTCCATGTTAGTCTGCTGCCCAGTGTTCTTGCAGCACATGTCTATTAGTTTTCAGTGTGTCTTTGTCTCCTTGGATAAGTCTTCTGGGTGCTCTGACAAAACTTGATTTTTAAGCCATGACCCAGGCTGGGAATCCATATTCTAGCACTAGTCTAACATTTCTGGTATACAATAATGGTCTGCTCCTACAGTTCCTGCTAGTTTTGTTTTTCTTTCATCATGGTCATTCTCTGTCTAGTGTTTAGTTGGCACTTATTAGTTTAACTTGTCCATGTTCATCTGCTATCCAGCACTCTCTGTGCTTCAAGAGAGGCAGAGGTAGACCAAAAACACATGGAGACGAGAACTGGAGACAGAATAGAAAATGATGAGGAAGATGTGAATGGAACTTGAGCTGGTGGCACGTGACAGGAGGACTTGGGCATGTATTTGTTGAAGGCCTATGCTCCTTGGGGAGCTGAAGGGTATTGATTGATTGATTCCACCTGGGATATAACCGCTGTCATCCACCTAGGATATAACTGCTGTCATCCACCTGGGATATAACTGCTGTCATCCACCTGGGATATACCTGATGTCATCTCCTGAGATATAAATTATGTCATCTCCTGGGATATAACCGCTGTCATCCACCTGGGATATAACCACTGTCATCCACCTGAGATCAGCTTTACATAAATTTTGTTGATTTTGTTGATTTTGAAAAGGCTTTTGACAGCATACATAGGGACAGTCTATGGAAAATACTGAGGGCTTATGGAATTCCAAGCTGCATAGTGTCAATCATAAAAAGCCTCTATGCCAACTTTACGTGTAGTGTTGGGCAGAGCAACCTAACCTTCGAGGTGAAGACAGGAGTACGACAGGGATGCCCCTTATCAACCACTCTATTTTTAACAGTCATAGACTGGGTGATGCGCCAGACAACAGAGGGCAGTCCAAGAGGAATAAGATGGACTACATTTTCAACATTGGAAGATCTGGAATATGCAGATGACATTGCACTGCTGGCACATTCACATCAACACATCCAGGAAAAAACGGATAGACTTAATAAATTTAGCCAGCAGGTGGGCTTGAACATCAATTTAAAGAAGTCTGAGGTCATGACGCTCAATGTGAGCAACCCTGAGCCCATATCAGTAAGGAATCAGCAACTCGTACAGACAGATACCTTCACATACCTAGGAAGCATAGTAACACCAGACGGTGGGGCAGGCAAAGACATCAACATCAGAATGAATAAGGCAAGAACAGCCTTCTTTAGCCTAAATAACATCTGGAAGTCCTCCCAATACAGCACAAGCACAAAATTAAGATTATACCAGAGTTGCATGCTTTCTGTGCTTCTCTATGGTGCGGAATGCTGGAGAGTCACAGAGAAGGAAATGTCAAAATTGTCCTCTTTTCACACAACATGCCTAAGAAAAATTCACAGAATCTTTTGGCCGAATACCATCACCAACCAAGATCTGCTTACTCGTAGCAAGCAAGAGGACATGCATACCATCATAGCTGGCAGACGCTGGAGCTGGGTTGGTCATGTCCTCAGAAGAGACCCCGATGCCATCACAAGAACAGCTATGCTTTGGACCCCTGAAGGAAAGCGAAAGAGAGGCCGACCAAAAACAACTTGGCGGAGGACTGTGGAGGCTGAGATGCAAAGAATGAACCAGAGTTGGGGCACTGTACGAAGGATGGCCACCGACCGTGCAAAGTGGAATCAATTTGTTGTTGCCCTACAAGACGCCACTAGGCGTGATGGACACTGACTGCTTTGACGGTCGGTGGTTAAGGATCGAAGAAGAAGAAGAAGAATCCACCTGAGATATAACCAGTCATCCACCTGGGATATAACCACTGTCATCTACCTGGGATATACCTGATGTCTTCTCCTGGGATATAAATACTGTCATCTCCTGGGATATAAATGTTTTCATCCACCTGGGATATAACTGCTGTCATCCACCTGGGATATAATGGCTGTCATCCTTCTGGGATATAACTGCAGTCATCCACCTAGGATATAACTGCTGTCATCCACCTAGGATATAACTGCTGTCATCCACCCGAAATATAACTGCTTTCATCCACCTGGGATATACCTGATGTCATCTCCTGAGATATAAATACTGTCATATCCTGGGATATAACCACTGCCATCCACCTGGGATATAATTGCTGTCATCCTCCTGGGATATAACTACTGTCATCCACCTGAGATATAACGGCTGTCATCCTCCTAGGATATAACTGCTGTCATCCACCTAGGATATAACTGCTGTCATCCACCTGAAATATAACTGCTGTCATCCACCTGGGATATACCTGATGTCATCTCCTGATATGTAAATTATGTCATCTTCTGGGATTTAACCGCTGTCATCCACCTGGGATATAACTAAGATCATCTCTTACTTACTTACTTAGTCGGTTGTAGTCATTGCCCACGACTCGCATCCATATGTCAAGACTGGGACATAGGTGGAGCGGTATACAGCCATCTTCGTTTCTTACCAACCTCTTTCTTGCTGAGGAATCCACGATTTATGGCCTGAAAAAGTCTCCCAGCCGCTGCTTTTCGAGTGGCCAACTCTTCTTTGATGCCTCCCTTTCGGTCTATAATAGCTCCGAGATATTTAAAGTGGTTGTCACGAAGTGGATTTAAGACTAGAGGTTGCCTACCTAAATAGACTAGACCCTAGTGGAAAGAAAGACTAAGAAGATAGATTTCAGAAGAAAATAACCGTGACTGTGGGAGATGAGGCTATTGGCGTCAAGGGTCGAGAACCGAAATTGACTCTCCCTTGCCACTAAGTGACGTAATGTTTTGCGATAACCTCACTACCTCTAGCTACCAAGACTGGGATAAGGTTTAATACTTAACACCACAGACACCACTTACAGACAACATATAGGTTGAAGTAAGTGACTGATCCAGCCGGGAATTTACAATGGATTTTATTTACACCACACAAAAAAATTCATATAACATACTACAAAAATAGAATAAACATGCGTGTTCCTACACCTGGAAAGAACATAACAATTAATTTCAAGTGATTAGGTAAGGTAACCCCACAGTCGCCCTCCCCTCAACCTGTAAGGAAGAAAGGTAAGTAATACAACAACATGTGAAGGAGGATCTCGAACACCAGATCCGTCTTTCTCCTAATCAACCTGATATCATGTAAACACACCCTAACTCCTACTGTTCGTCTGTCTGCAGACGTGGTTCTACACAAATGACGTGCCTACACCGCTGCTCCACTATAGGCTAAATATTCTCTGACTATCACAAGGCTAAATATTCTCTGACTATCACAAAGTCCATGACCAGAACCCTTCTATCACCTCCGACACAACTTACAGATGACTTGCTGAGTTCCAATGTTATGTTCAGTGTCTGTCTGACACTCCTAGTTCCTACAGAAACGACTCCTCCACTACTCTCCTTCTCTCTATTGATCTCGTGCAGTAAAGAGGGATGTTAACCCTTTCCCCTCTTCTCCGCCTGTTGTAGCTGCTGACTTGCTTGGTAAATTAAACTCGGGACGTGGTCTATTGCTGCTTCCAACTAGACGAATTATTACTTTGCAGTAGCCCGGATACCCTGCTCGTGGGCTCAAGGCTGTCGGGATTATTATGCCCGAAATTCACGACACTTTTTAGGCCCTGCGCCTATGATCAGTGTGTGTTTAACATGAGCGTAACTAGCTCCGAATTTTGGTAAGAACATCTGTTCTTGCTGAAGAAGTCTGTGCTTCCAGCTCCCTGCTCTCTCTTGGGTACAAAAACTTTTGCACCAGTGACCACCTTGTCACCACTCCACTTTCTTTTCTGGCTCTGCCGACTCTTCTTCTCCTGAGAAGACCGGCGAACTTCTAGCCAGCTGTAGGACTACTGTAGCCCTCGCTGCCATGCCTGGAAAATATCTGCTGTGGACAAAACAATAACAAATATATATCGCACAACAAATTTCCCATATCCTTAACACTTAACTCCCTTAACTCTCACTCTTCAACACTTAAATCCCAACTCTTCAACCACTTAAGTCTCAAATATCTAACACCCAAGTTTTCCAATCTCGAACACTTAAGTTTTCAAATCTTCCATACAGCTCCCATGCTCTAGTATCGCTTCAGCGATTAGTAAACATGCCTACCCCCACTTTCCCTCAAATACTGTCCTATCGACACTCTAATCTCCAGACTCAGCTGGCTTAATCTCTTACATGCTGGCGGCTTAGGTTAGCCCGTCACAACATTCTAACCACTGAATGAACCTGTTGCCAGTAAATTCCTGGCCCTACTATTTAACAATGATCGATGTGTTTACCTGGCTACCAAAATACAATAGACTTCACCAGAGACAATAATCTCCCGTCTCCATGAATTCATCAGTATAAACATATGTCTATTAAATAAGGGACTAATTAAAAATCCCAACTAGACCCGTAACTGCTGACTTCAAAATGTAGGTTTTACCCACACAGAGAAAAATACACAATTTCCCATGCTCTAACATTTAAAGCCACTCGTTCTATTACCACAGCGTTACACAAATTAGTCCGCTGGTAATTTACACACACTTGAACAATTAAATACACACCAAAACCCTAGCGTATTATTTGCTAATATTATAACTCAAATATTGAGAAATCTACACCCACGAGTCTGGAATATTATTTACACCCGATTCTGATAACAATGGACATTAAAATCTCTAAAGGAACTGAAATCCTATTTTTACAATGCATGCCTAGTTATCTCCCCTCTCCTTCCGTTATCAGATTCACCCCACTAAAAAAAAAGGACACGCAGCACGTGCTTAGGTACCCCTCTCCAAATCCTTGAAAATCACAATGAAATTACGTGCATCGTGTCTCAAAATTATAGTATTTAACATCTACCATCTTTAAGCTTTCATTATCTCATAAAAGAATGAATGCACTCTGATAATAATTTAGATAAGAGGGAACTCATGGCATGTCCGTTACGAACTAAAATTAATTTAATTCCGCGAGCGTGTTTTACGCTGCACCATTTAAAATCACAAATCCAGGAAAAATTAGATCCCCTGTCTTCTGACAAATAACAGTAATATTCCAATTTATACAAACAGCTACTCTGAGGAAACTATCAAATTCCCTACTACCTTTTCACAAAATACCTAATTGCGCTGTCAGTTATAGTCAATTAAAATTAAAGCATTGATGGCTCTACTTCTATGAATTAACTTTACCTCCTAGAAACAACTCTGCAAAAATCTCATAAACTATTAAAGCTTAATTAACTTCATATTTACCAGCACGAATTTCTCTCGAAAGAGCAGTCGGCTCTGTGGCAGTTCCTTCCCAAGGCGTAGAAGTTCAAAAAATTCTCCCACTTCTGCCAGGGAATCCCGCTTATTTATTACCCCAGACCACGCTACGCGTGAGTCATAGCTAGGCTTTGTTCTTAAGCGGGTCGATCTATGAACCAACCAACGTGCCAGGAATCGACCGCGGTCATGATCTAAATTTAGAACTCCAAGCGGAAAATTTCGTTCCACGCGCTCATTGAGAAAGTACCAGAAATGCTCTGCCATTTTGTTACACTGGAAAATCTTCCATGAACGAATTATCTAGATGAAAAAAACCGCGCTGGTGCCAGTCTAAAAGTTAAAACTACTATCTCTTCTAGAAACTGTAATACTTAATCTACACAAAAAATCCAAACTCTATTATTATACAAAGAGAAATAAAAAAAGCGAATAAGATAAAAATCCCACCGTAATCTTTCCCTGAAAAAACGTAAATAAATGCAAAATTTAAAGACTAGGGGCCTGTTGTAAATGCAATCACATTAACTTCTCACATTACCCCCCTCTTCAAGTTCGTGGTACACGATCTAATTTAATGTGATCTTGTATTTCCAGACTGGCCCCTATACAAGTCTACAGATCTGACTGTCAGTCCTGAAGTCTCATGGTCACGACTGGTTATTTCCGCCTGGCGACTACAACTCCCATGGTTGTCCTGCGACTTTCTTCTTCTACGTTTCCTCCTTCTTCTTCTACCAACTCCCATGCTCCGGTGGAAGAGTTGATCTTTCTTCGGACCTGTGCCATCCAATGGTGGGTCTGAACCTTCCTTGGCTATGTCCGTAAAAAAACTGTCTTGGTCGGCTGCCCTGACCAACTGGCTTTGTGGCTGCCTGACGATGGCGACTACCTTGCTGCATCTCGGCGGGTTTGAGACCGCAGGTATATGGCGATGAAGGTGCGAACTATCTGGTGCTTCCAGCATAAATTCTCCGATCGCTTCACTCCCCTCTGGTTTGCCTAGAGGTTGCGTAGAGATTGCTCCTTTCTCTACTCTCCCACCAGGGGTTCTCACTGGGTTGCGCCTGACCTCAGCGACATCCGTTTCCCCTACTAAGCAGAACGCATTTGGTGGTACGTTTTTGCTTCTTGCCTCTTTGCAAGAGCCGCTTTCTGTTAGCGAGCTAGCAGCGGGATGGGGCCCATCTCCGTTTATAGGCAAACGGTTTCTCAGATCACTGTCCTCCTCCGTCTGAGTAAAGTGCTGGTCGGATGGGGCTCCAGGGCTGGTTGGAAACATATGTTCGCTCGATTCGCTGTCTTCTGCCCTATGAAGATTGCGCTGGTCGTGTACATACGTTCTACCACTCTTGTCAGTATGTTCCTCGCTCTCAGGAGGTAATACCATCGGGGGCCTAATTCCCGACGACAACGAAGGTATTTCCAAAATCAAAGGCGTCGCCGCTGTTTGGCCCTTCGGCTTAACAGGGCTGTCAGAGGGATACGCCTCTGCAAAAACCATTCCACTAACCTTGGAGGTATTTAACCTCTCCATCTCAAGGCGTGGCTGGTTGAGCTCTCGTGGGGCTCCGTGAATCCGGGACATTCCCTTTTCACTTCTCTGGCCTGTAGTAGGCCCCCTTGCACCAGCAAGATCGGGACTAGGGGGTTTCCCAAAACTATATATGGGGCCCCCAAGATGAAGTCATAAGCTGGCTGTTCCATTACAGCAGCTTTGATTGTGCCACGCACAAACCTGCTCTCCACCTTAATATTGGCTATCTGCAGACGCTGTGAGGTCCCTCCCCTCAAAACTCCACCAATATCAACCTTTTCCTTAGTCATTTGGCCTGGTTGTACCAAATGTCGGGCGACTATACTCGGGTAAGTAAGCCCGCTGTCAAATAAACAAGTGGTAGCAGTCCCATTCACTACTGCTGGTCCGCTGTTAGAGAAACACTTCTCTGATTTGAAAGGTTCCCAATTGTTCCCTTTTTTCACTCTCACCGCCCTTAAACACGCTGTATGGTGAGTGGGTGGTTTGTTTACACACCGAGAAGTCCAGTGAGAGGTAGTACGGCAATTGCGACAGTACCTGTGCGTTTTCTCCCCTGTTTCTAGCAGGTTCATGAGACGTTGTCGCCTGTGCTCTGTTATGCGGTTGGGGCCGCAGGTTATGAATGGGATGGGGCTCCTTGCGAGACGGCCCCTGCTGCTGATGAGCAGAAGACGAAAACGACTGCGATGCCGATGCTCCTTGGTCCAGTGCTGGCAGGTCTGGGTGTTTTCGTTTCTGGCCCAGTACTTCGGCCTGTGCCGTCTGGAACCTTTCAGCAAAAAGAATGATCTGGTCCAGTTGCTGGGCGCCCTGCTCTGCCAGATACCTCCTCAAGTCAGGAGACATGTTTGCTTTCACTTGTTCGCACATGACAAGCTCTTCGAGTCCTTCAAAAGTTTTTGCTAGACCCGACAATTCTCTCCAACGAGTGAGATAATTCTTCAGCCTTTCTGCGAAATGGGGAAAACTTTCTCCTTTCTCCGGCCTGCTCTCCCTGAACATAGCTTGGCACTTACGGGGGGGTCCACTGAAAGCGTTGTAACAGTGCGTTACGAAGGGCCTCAAAGTTATTTTGTTCGTCACTAAGCATCTTACTATAGATGTCGTAGGCCTGGTTTTTCAACGACTGAGATAATTTGAGGCACCACAAACTCTCATCCAACCCGTACGCTTTTGCCATTCGTTCAAATTTTTCCAGGAATATGTCAATTTTCTCATTCCCGTTAGGGAAAGAGTCCATTGGAAAATTCATGGCTGCCATCCGGGGCCCTCCGTTTCCTGAGGTGTCTGTCGCCCCTGCTCCGGGAGAATCTCCGTTAGCCGAACTGCCTTTCGAAGATCGGTACTGCAGTTCCAGTGAACGCAGGGCAAGTTCATGCTGTCTCTCTGCTTCTGTGGCCCTTTCCTTCGCCTCCCTTTCTGCCTTTCTCTCCTCTGCCTGTCGGGCCTTCTCTTCTTTCTCCGCTTCCAATTTACGCAGGTCCATCTCTGCCTGCCGGTCCTGTTCCCTCATAATGTAAGCCCTAGTCTCGGCCTCATTCATCCCCATGCTTTTAGCTGCGTCCTTCCATGCAGTAAGTAGCTTGACCAATTCAGCCATCTTACCTGACAAATCAGCAGTAACTCACAACGAGGGGAAATGACAAAAAAAGGAACACGAAAAATTTACTGTTACCTTCTGGGCACTACTCCCTGTGTAACCAATGTCCCAAAACCCAAACTCAGACTAGCACCAATCTGAAGAACTACCTGAAAAAATTTTCATTAAGCAGCTACCTAAAAACCCGAATTTACCTTCCTGTTAAGAAAAATTCAGTTAGCCATCAGTTACCTCTAGTCATCAACTAACTACAGCTACAATCTGACTGCACCCTGTGGAGAAACTTCCTGTGGAAAAAAAACCTATAGCTGGATCAGTTTATATATATCTCTTGTCTAGGGGATATTATAAAGAAATCTATTTTCCAGACCTTTCCTATAGAAACAATCTATGAATCTTGACACGATCACAGAATTGATCCCAACAAAGATGATCTACCGGACGAACGCCGCCACTTGTCAAGATCACAGAATTGAACGTACCAAAGATGATTCACCGGACGATAGCACCCACTTTGTCACGAAGTGGATTTAAGACTAGAGGTTGCCTACCTAAATAGACTAGACCCTAGTGGAAAGAAAGACTAAGAAGATAGATTTCAGAAGAAAATAACCGTGACTGTGGGAGATGAGGCTATTGGCGTCAAGGGTCGAGAACCGAAATTGACTCTCCCTTGCCACTAAGTGACGTAATGTTTTGCGATAACCTCACTACCTCTAGCTACCAAGACTGGGATAAGGTTTAATACTTAACACCACAGACACCACTTACAGACAACATATAGGTTGAAGTAAGTGACTGATCCAGCCGGAAATTTACAATGGATTTTATTTACACCACAAAAAAAAAAAATTCATATAACATACTACAAAAATAGAATAAACATGCGTGTTCCTACACCTGGAAAGAACATAACAATTAATTTCAAGTGATTAGGTAAGGTAACCCCACAGTCGCCCTCCCCTCAACCTGTAAGGAAGAAAGGTAAGTAATACAACAACATGTGAAGGAGGATCTCGAACACCAGATCCGTCTTTCTCCTAATCAACCTGATATCATGTAAACACACCCTAACTCCTACTGTTCGTCTGTCTGCAGACGTGGTTCTACACAAATGACGTGCCTACACCGCTGCTCCACTATAGGCTAAATATTCTCTGACTATCACAAGGCTAAATATTCTCTGACTATCACAAAGTCCATGACCAGAACCCTTCTATCACCTCCGACACAACTTACAGATGACTTGCTGAGTTCCAATGTTATGTTCAGTGTCTGTCTGACACTCCTAGTTCCTACAGAAACGACTCCTCCACTACTCTCCTTCTCTCTATTGATCTCGTGCAGTAAAGAGGGATGTTAACCCTTTCCCCTCTTCTCCGCCTGTTGTAGCTGCTGACTTGCTTGGTAAATTAAACTCGGGACGTGGTCTATTGCTGCTTCCAAATAGACGAATTATTACTTTGCAGTAGCCCGGATACCCTGCTCGTGGGCTCAAGGCTGTCGGGATTATTATGCCCGAAATTCACGACACTTTTTAGGCCCTGCGCCTATGATCAGTGTGTGTTTAACATGAGCGTAACTAGCTCCGAATTTTGGTAAGAACATCTGTTCTTGCTGAAGAAGTCTGTGCTTCCAGCTCCCTGCTCTCTCTTGGGTACAAAAACTTTTGCACCAGTGACCACCTTGTCACCACTCCACTTTCTTTTCTGGCTCTGCCGACTCTTCTTCTCCTGAGAAGACCGGCGAACTTCTAGCCAGCTGTAGGACTACTGTAGCCCTCGCTGCCACGCCTGGAAAATATCTGCTGTGGACAAAACAATAACAAATATATATCGCACAACAAATTTCCCATATCCTTAACACTTAACTCCCTTAACTCTCACTCTTCAACACTTAAATCCCAACTCTTCAACCACTTAAGTCTCAAATATCTAACACCCAAGTTTTCCAATCTCGAACACTTAAGTTTTCAAATCTTCCATACAGCTCCCATGCTCTAGTATCGCTTCAGCGATTAGTAAACATGCCTACCCCCACTTCCCTCAAATACTGTCCTATCGACACTCTAATCTCCAGACTCAGCTGGCTTAATCTCTTACATGCTGGCGGCTTAGGTTAGCCCGTCACAACATTCTAACCACTGAATGAACCTGTTGCCAGTAAATTCCTGGCCCTACTATTTAACAATGATCGATGTGTTTACCTGGCTACCAAAATACAATAGACTTCACCAGAGACAATAATCTCCCGTCTCCATGAATTCATCAGTATAAACATATGTCTATTAAATAAGGGACTAATTAAAAATCCCAACTAGACCCGTAACTGCTGACTTCAAAATGTAGGTTTTACCCACACAGAGAAAAATACACAATTTCCCATGCTCTAACATTTAAAGCCACTCGTTCTATTACCACAGCGTTACACAAATTAGTCCGCTGGTAATTTACACACACTTGAACAATTAAATACACACCAAAACCCTAGCGTATTATTTGCTAATATTATAACTCAAATATTGAGAAATCTACACCCACGAGTCTGGAATATTATTTACACCCGATTCTGATAACAATGGACATTAAAATCTCTAAAGGAACTGAAATCCTATTTACAATGCATGCCTAGTTATCTCCCCTCTCCTTCCGTTATCAGATTCACCCCACTAAAAAAAGGACACGCAGCACGTGCTTAGGTACCCCTCTCCAAATCCTTGAAAATCACAATGAAATTACGTGCATCGTGTCTCAAAATTATAGTATTTAACATCTACCATCTTTAAGCTTTCATTATCTCATAAAAAGAATGAATGCACTCTGATAATAATTTAGATAAGAGGGAACTCATGGCATGTCCGTTACGAACTAAAATTAATTTAATTCCGCGAGCGTGTTTTACGCTGCACCATTTAAAATCACAAATCCAGGAAAAATTAGATCCCCTGTCTTCTGACAAATAACAGTAATATTCCAATTTATACAAACAGCTACTCTGAGGAAACTATCAAATTCCCTACTACCTTTTCACAAAATACCTAATTGCGCTGTCAGTTATAGTCAATTAAAATTAAAGCATTGATGGCTCTACTTCTATGAATTAACTTTACCTCCTAGAAACAACTCTGCAAAAATCTCATAAACTATTAAAGCTTAATTAACTTCATATTTACCAGCACGAATTTCTCTCGAAAGAGCAGTCGGCTCTGTGGCAGTTCCTTCCCAAGGCGTAGAAGTTCAAAAAATTCTCCCACTTCTGCCAGGGAATCCCGCTTATTTATTACCCCAGACCACGCTACGCGTGAGTCATAGCTAGGCTTTGTTCTTAAGCGGGTCGATCTATGAACCAACCAACGTGCCAGGAATCGACCGCGGTCATGATCTAAATTTAGAACTCCAAGCGGAAAAATTTCGTTCCACGCGCTCATTGAGAAAGTACCAGAAATGCTCTGCCATTTTGTTACACTGGAAAATCTTCCATGAACGAATTATCTAGATGAAAAAAACCGCGCTGGTGCCAGTCTAAAAGTTAAAACTACTATCTCTTCTAGAAACTGTAATACTTAATCTACACAAAAAATCCAAACTCTATTATTATACAAAGAGAAATAAAAAAAAGCGAATAAGATAAAAATCCCACCGTAATCTTTCCCTGAAAAAACGTAAATAAATGCAAAATTTAAAGACTAGGGGCCTGTTGTAAATGCAATCACATTAACTTCTCACAGTGGTCGACCTGCTCCAGGACCTGTTCTCCCAACTTAATCTGATGTTTTCTTTCTTCTCGTGATATCACCATGGATTTTGTTTTAGAGCTGCTTATGACCATCCCTCTCTTCTCCAGCTCTTCCTTCCAGACTTGCAGGTTAGATTGGAGATGTGCCTCTGATTTAGCAATCAGGGCAACATCATCAGCAAATGCCAGCTCCGAAATATAGACCTGTCTCATCTTCCAGTACCCCACTGAATACTTTCTTGTTCTCTCCTTACATGCCTTGATGACATCGTCCATAAGGAGTATGAAGAGGTAAGGTGATAGGATATCACCTTGTCTTACACCAGTGGTGGTCCTGAACTCTTCTGACTTATGGTTTGCTGTCCTCACATAATTTCTGCAAGACTTGTAGAAGCTCTGTATAGCATGAATCAGAGGTGCTGGAATATTCTTCCTTGCCAAACAGTCCCAAAGTTTGCTCCAGGGGACCCTGTCAAACGCCTTTTCCAGATCTATGAAACAAAGATGGATCTCACTCTTATACTCAAGGGCCTTTTCACTCAGCTGTCTGAGTGTGAAGATTAGGTCTTGAGTACTTCGGTTTGCTCGGAATCCGCACTGGACCTCATCCAATTGTGGCTCAGCTAGGCGTCGGAGTCTCTGCTCTAGGAAAGATCATCTCCTGAGATACAAATACTGTCATCTTCTGGGATATAACTGATGTCATCCACCTGAGATATAACTGCTGTAATCCACCAGGGATATTATTTATGTCGTTCACTTGTGGCATTAAAAAAACGTCGTCCACCTGGGATAGTATACAAGTGTATACCTTAATTGTGCTTATAAGCTTTCGTTTTGTTATGGCGAGGCACGCACCATTCAACCTAGACACAAGGCCATCGGTTATATTAGCACATGTCCAAATATAATAAAACCTCGTGCATTTATTTATGTGGGCCATAAATGACTGTCCTCCATGTAGTTCCTATGGGCCTCGGTAGAGACAAAGATATAATAGGACTACTGTATCCTCAAGCATGTCGTACATGGCTACTAATAATATGAGGTGTCGTACATGGGGTTGGCAACCCCCCCCCCCCCCTCCCCCCCTTCACGTTTTAAATGCCGAGATCCGATAGCTGAAATATTTCCACTGCCAAACGCGGCTGCTGGTGAACCAATTTGTTAATGTACTCGTACAACCATCAAAAATACTGACCTACATTCCGTTACACCTTATCTAAGTTAGGGGCAGGCAGCCAAGGCGCTGTGTGGATATTATACTTTAGAAACACTGAGCCGTCTAAATGTCTACATTGATCAAATTATATCAACTTTCAGATGTCATGGTGTTTGGAATATTGATATGTCTGTTTTCATATTTCACAGTACTAAGTGCAGCCTGGATGTAGCATTTATGTCTGCGAACGATCTACTTCCAGAAATGCTATCAATGGATGTGTGAAAATTCAAAATAAATGATATTTTACCACTACTACTTAGTCGTTTCTCTTCTACCCTGGGGTCTAAAGATTTGCCAGAGAGAATGCCATTGCTATCATATCGGCTGTCTTTCACCTAGCCTGGTTCCAGTATTCCATGCCAATTCGCCGCCTTTAAGATCAGTCCAGTTTTTTCTCTGTCGTTTCTTGTAATCAGTAAACCTGGCTGAACAGATGGGCCATGGGAAACACTGGGAGAGAGGTTTACAGACATATGACCGGTCCTGATCCTAATGACAACATCGGCCATCTTACAAGGAGGGATCAGAGCACCATTTTTCGGCTCAGAACACAACATATACCACTCAACAATCACTTGAACAGAATCCAACCACAACACACTCCAGAGTGCCAGCTATGTAACTACCCCTACGAAACTGTTGACCACAGCCTGTTTGAGTGCCCAGCACTCGATGATGTTAGGAAAATGCTCCCTCTCCGAGACCAGATAAGTGGAACACCTTGTACGGTGAAACAAAACAACTTGCGAAAACATGCACACATCTTCTTCTTCCTCGTTCGTCCCGAAAAAGACGTTGGTTGCGTTGTATCTGTTTACAGCGGAGCTGCGATATCTGCGCCTTTCGGCCGACACATCCGACTTCAGCACAGCATTTTTGGGACCGGGTTTGCCTTCCCTCTTCGATCCCTACTCTCTCATCCAGACTGCTGTGATGCAGCCTGTTTCCAGGACCACCACGTGGAGGTGGAGTAGGGTCTTGGTCAGCTCTGGTTCGCTGACGCAAGCAGTCAGGCTATGGGTCGCTGACTGCATTCTCTATTGCTGCGTCTTTGGGTCCCACATGCACATATCACTACATGGCATTGGGCCGAAAGGTGAGAGCCCAGGCGCCGCTGGATCAATAACAACAACAACAAGGTAAACAGGTGATTGGCCTGTTGTGCCTTTGAAATGTGGAGGGATATTTTACCGCATGCTAACTTTATTTAAAAGAAAAGATCGTTTTCCTGTAACACAAAGTTCACGATTAAAGCTAAATTTAGTAAGATAGCTTGTGAGTTTTCGCTGGGGAACGAGGGAAAGCCTATTTTATCGTGGTGACACCGCGCTTTTAAGTGCCGGCGTGAGAGGGCTAGTCAGAATCGACCCTAGGCTAGACAATCTTGTCTTTTTTCTCTGCAGTCATCTAGGGATCTATCAAATCATTCACTGGTACCTACCGGTATATCAGTATCAACTGTTTGCAGATCCCTGATATGTCTTTCACAGCCAGCAAGAACTCTTTTTGGCAGTCGCATCAAATCTTTTCACTGGCGAATTGGGGTATTATTGATTATGTTGATGATCTTAATTTTTAAAATAACAACATCTTTATCATGCGCTCTGTCGCGAGATGTAAACAATCAAATCTATCCATAGATATAGACAATCAAATCTATCCATATATGTAGACAATCAAATCTATCCATTGATGTAGACAATCAAATCTATTCATATATGTAGACTTACTTACTTACTTAGTCGTTCCCCTTCTACCGTGAGGTGTAGAGGTTTGGAAGAGAGAGCGCCAGACTATCCTATCGGCTGTCTTCCTCCTGGCCTGGTTCCATTCTAGTCCTCGGTCCTTCAAAGATTGTCTAATGTTGGCCTCCCAGCGGACTCTGGGTCGTCCTGGGGGTCTGGATCCCTGGCTCTGTTTCCCATGCTTGTCGTGGTAGCCGATCATCTCCCATTCTGCAGACATGACCAAACTGTCTTAGTTGGGACTGTTCTACTTGGGTCTGCAGGGGGTGGAATTTTAGGCCTTGACGTATCGTCTGGTTGCGGACCATATCTCTTCTTGTTACCGTACTTCAACCACCTTCCTCAGACACCTCATTTCTGAGGTTTGGATCTGGCTTTTGTGGGTTGTAGTCATTGCCCATGACTCGCATCCATATGTCAAGACTGGGACATAGGTGGAGCAGTATACAGCCATCTTCCATATATGTAGACAATAAATCTAACCATAGATTTTGTTAAATCTACGATGTTATTAGTTTGTTTGTAGCAGTCCCCAGGGATTTGTTGAGTTTTCACTCGTTTACCCTTGGGGTGAATTCAGGGTTTTCTTGCAAACGGAGAGGGCTTCGTCAACTCAGCAAGCTCAATAATGGCATAACATACCAGACTAGCTAAATGGCGGCGTGGTGTAATGCCACGAGCTGGTGGGTCCTCTATCATAGAGGGGTTCACAAAGTTATTCTATTCAACAAGCTAAAGATAGGAACTACCGATCAGTGTAACTGTGGCACTGATAAAATGACTGCTGAACATCTGCTTCAAAGTTGCCCCTTTTATGCGGGACAGAGAAAGCGCATATGTCCGACGCCAGTTCCTTTCGTGGAAAAGCTTTACGGGGATTCAAATAGCCTCAAACTGACTACTGCTTTCTTTGAGAACATTCAAGTGGACGTCTGAGAGTGTACGAAGAAAAAGATTCTTAAATTATATTGCTGACTTTTTCTTTCTTTCGTTCTTTTTTTTTTTTTTTTTTTTGCCAAACCCGTGTTACTCGATTTTCTTGTTACATGTTTGCCTTATATTGTCTCTGTTATCACGATGTATTTTAATGTTCTATTTTTGCCCTCTATTTCCCCTGTTATCACGTTGTTTTTAATGCCCCTCCATATTTAAGTGATCATATTTCGTTTTTTCTCCCTCGTTAACTTTTCTGAGACAATCTTCATCTGTTTTGTTAGCTGTCCACGAGGTTCTTCACACTATTCTAAAAAATCACATCTATCACCTCCAATGATTTTCTCATTTGTTCAGTGTCCTGAGCTCACTTCCTTACAATAAACTGTGTTCGATGTAACACTCCATCGCTCTTTCTTTACCTTTATTGGTGTAATTCTGTAGAATGCTTGTTTTGTCTGGCAGATTTTGTTTTAAGTTCAGCGATGTTGGTACGCGTAATCAATCAATCAATACTCTTTAGCCACAAGGAGCATAGGCCTTCAACAGTGTGACGGGTTATGAGAATCGACCTCCTTGTTCAGTTCGCTTGAATAGCACAGTCACCCCTCATTCCTTTCAATCCACTCGGTCCACGTGGGTTCCCACGTTGTTTCCCTAATTAGCATGTACGTTGGTTACGTGTAAGCCATGCCTCTCTCGCTATCCGCATTACTTATAGTTAGCCACGCCTACCTGTCTTCTTTTCACGCGCTATCAAAAGCAGATATTTAGATTCATAACTGACATTCCTTCAAAAGGGGGCGGGCCAAGGGCGTCTGCCTGCTGTCAGATTACAACAAACACGTGGAAGTAGAATTGTTTTGAAGTTCATTACACGTCCGGCATTTCGCCGAGATCTGAAAACCTTTGTTGTTGATTAACTACGGGTAACAGAGCGGACGGAGAACCCCTTTACCTGGGAAAGAAATCTCCGCTGGAACGGCCATACTGTCGGCAAACGGTGTGAAAAATATCTCTGATTCAGAAATCGAACCCTGAGGCGTGAATTTTGCCATCCTTCAGAAAAATTGCGCTATTTCTGTATATATAGCCATTCTCATCCAACTCAGTTATCAGTTTGCTACAGGATTTCTTGAATATTCTAGCTCGCTATTATAAGAGCCATATTACAAGTTGAATACTTTAATACGTGGAGAAATATTCAGTATTTCTGTGTTGCGGTAAATAATATATATTTTAGCTTTTAGGTGTCTTAACGTGTTAAAGCTTTTCACTGGGATTGCCGTGTTTATTAAATAGCATATTAAATAACTTATAGCAAATGTTCCAGCTGTAAACGTAAATTTAATTCCTAGCTAGTCCCCAGTAATAGATGCTTTAAATTAATTAATATACGCTAGGCGATTGATAATTAGAGATAAATTTACTTCTAATACCTCATGTGTAATTTTGTAAAATTACTAGAGTTTATATCTCGTGTTAAAAGCGCATTAAGATAAGCTAGACTCCGGTTTTTTAAATATAATTTAATACCGGAATGGTTTAGAGGATTAGCCGTAACGTGTGTTAGGTAATAATATTTATATTACTGTTATGATATTTGTTTTGTATCCAACAATCTAGGCTGATCAACCCTGCGATCTAGCGGTCTGGATAGCACCAGAAACATTCTTAATATATTATCGGGTCTTAGATTTTGACCTGTGCGGTCCTCCTGTTTCTTCCAGAGAGGGAGTTCCCGCATATAAATTTTAAGAATAAATCATAACTGGACAAGAAATTACCCAGATTGTTTACATCAAATATTATCAGCCTGTAGTGGCCAAATATCTATATAACATTTATTCCAGAATACTGACTTTCGTGGTTTTTTTCTTTTCTCGAGTGGATTTATCCAGAAAAAGAATACTTGGGTCCATAACCGGCACTCAACCCAGAGAGAGAGAGAGAGAAAAAGAGAGAGAGAGAGAGAGAGACAGAGAGAGAGAGAAAAGCAGATAGGAGATCCTTTCCTTTTACTTATTGGTTTCTACCAGCTTACCCACCAGACATTTTCTTTAAATATCGGGACTACTGTGTACTGTCCATTGTGAACACTTGATCGCGGTTTATAATTTCTACATGAACTACCTGACGTGTACCTTATCATATCCTATAAACACTATCTAAGCGAGCATTCCCCATTAGGAAAATTAATCATTTTTTTTTTTTTTTAGGAACTGGGGCTCACTTGGAGAAGTACCATCCTGGACTATGTTACATATACACTGATGTTACGTTCAAGAGGAGTAGGTAAGCGAGATTGAATGTGGCCACAGATTGACAGATTGTACGAAAGAATAATGAATATTTCATAATTTTGTATAATCACAGTATTCACTTCTGTCTTGTCTTGTTCGATAATACTGTTTTTTTTTCTTTCCAGGATAGATTAATTAGAGACTTTGTTCTTTGCTTTATCTTCTATTCCTATATTCTAGTATTACTCTATTGATCCTTTGGGTTAATTACCTCTGTTGGGATCTATTTTGGGTTTTCCTTTACAAGAGGGGAGGGCCTGTTAGGTTAATTGCATTTCTTTTTATGTCTGTAAACCATACTTGATTGATGTAGATGCTCGATGTTGTGATTTATTTATAATGATAATAAACTTAATAAACTGTAAGTTATTGTGTTGATCAAACCCCTGCCCATATATACATGTTATCCATAGTTTGTTTTCACGGTTGTGCGTATTTGTCACAGAAGTGTGTGTATGTAAGTGTAGTGTAACGTGTATTTTGTACCAGGAGAGAAGGCGCGTCTAACTTTAAATATAGTCGTAAAGATAGGCTGGATAGAGCAATTACTCAATCCAGAGACTGTTCTTTTTCTCTTACACTATCACCTCGTGAGAAACAACTATTTCTTACACCTTATTCTCGCATAGTTACCACTATCACCTCTGCTCGGACGGGACCATAAACATCTTCAAACTATCTTAATAAAATCTACGACCAACAGACACATGACAAGTCCTCCTGTCACGTGCCATCATATCAAGATCTTTCCATGCCTTTCTCGTCATTTTCATTTATGTCTCCAGTTCTCTTCTCCATGTGGTTTTTTTGTGGGGGAGGGGGGTCTACCTCTACATTTTTTATCCTGGGGATTCCAGAACACGGACTGCCTTGTAATGCTATCAACAGGTTTCCTCAATGTGTGTCCAGTCCATCGCCAGCGTCTTCTTCTCATCTCTTGTCCAACTGGCACTTATCTGGTTCTTGTCATCAGTTCCTCATTTAGGAGTCCTCCCTTTGGAGCTTCGGAGAAAAGAACTAAGACTAAATTACATGACTAAAATTATGTTGGACAAGACTCATTCAGCTTTTCCAGCATTTGCTAGATATCAATTAACAACAAATCAGAACAGGTTCATGAATACCTGTAGAAACCCGACAGGTTGGAAATGCATGGAGGAACTAGTACACTTGGATGCCCTAAATGCATCCATTAATAACAGTAGTATATACAAGCCGGTGGTACCACCCGGGGATCTCGGGGAGACGACGGCAAATTGGGGATAGGACTGTACGTTCCCATGTGGCAAATTGTGCAACAATATATTGTGATTGTTATTGTTAATCAGAATCGACCTCACTGCACTCCGGGCAAACTCATAGGTGCTCAGTCTCCCTCGGCAAATGTCGAAGAGTATGAATGCTAATTGTACCTGTAGCACACTGGTTGTACATACGACGGATGCATCCTCTCTCACGTCCATTTCTGCTAGTCACACGTTTGATGCCAAACTCCAACAGTCTCAGCCTTGTTGATTCATCCATTGCAGTGTCATTATCCAGCAGGTGATCATTAATTGTCTTTAGTATCTTTCCCTTATCCAATTCCAGTTTCCCCACTATGGGTGCTCTCGAGGCCAGTCTCTCAGAACTCTCATTGCCACGTACCCCTGCATGACCAGGACAGTAGATCACATATAGTATAACATGTAATACATCTATTTTCACAGCAAAGATGGTTGCAATTTTGAGAGCTCTGGAAATCTTCTCTAACAACCGTCCTCATAAATTGACAATATTGACAGACTCACTTTCGGCTGTTCAAGCTATAAGAAACTTACAAGAATGCAGTAGACTTGATATAGCAGAAGAGATATTACTGGCAAATACTTATCTATGCTCCAGAGTATGTTCTGTTCTAATAGATTGGATACCTTCACATGTTGGCATATAAGGAAATGAAAAGGCGGATAAGGAAGCTAAGAAAAGTAGAAATAATGCAAACCGAATAAATGTGGGGATGAGTAAAAACAGAGATAAAAAGCCTAATTAAAATAATAATAACTGAGGAATGGACAGTAGAGTGGGATGGAAGTCTGAAGGGCAGACGTGCATATAAATTGTTCAAGGCTCCAATAATAACGTGTCAGGTATCTAGAGAACTAAAAACTCCAGCAATAGGACAATTCTTAGACTGCAATTAGGAATGGGCTATTTTAGAATAGAAGAACCTCACTGTGCAGTGTGTCTAGAAAATATATAGTATAGAGCATTTTCTTCTAAAATGTAGGAAGTATGAACAACAGCGAAAACCAATACTGTATTATATTATTTACAGGTATGCAATTCATCCATAACTGTGGAGCCGGTGTTGAGAATAGAAAGGCCTAGAGAATTGCACAATATAGTAAAACAGCATATAACAAGAACTAAAATTAATATAGAAGGATCAATGATGGTGTGAGGATAAGGGGTAGTCTGATGAGGTGCTCGTGTGGATGATGGCAGATAATTTGTGGATTTAGAGTAATCTCAAACACCTCTAGGCTTTCTCACTCCTTTTGCTCTTTTTAATAACAGTGCAAACTTTACTTCGTTTTTTTTTTTTTAACTTCCGTTCTTTTTTTTTTTGCGTGATTCTTGGAAAGGGTAGGTCACACACACACAGACACTCACACAATTTTGATTTACTCTATTTGGACTGAGTGGAGGGGAGAAGAATTTACTATATTGTCTTGAATTTATTACACTATATATCCTAATTATAGCCCTTCGAGGGGTGAACAGGATACTTTGTTATAAAACAAAAAAAGTTCCACTGTTCTACATTAGTGATTTTGTCATACCTTCAATCCTTCTAATCTACGCAAGCATCCATTTATGAAAGTTTGTAGCTTTATGGTTGCTGTTTTTGTTGTTTGTCATGTTTCAAAGCCATACAATAGGACTGACTTGACATGTGAGTTTCAAAACCATACAATAGGACTGACTTGACATGTGAGTTTCAAAGCCATACAATAGGACTGACTTGACATGTGAGTTTCAAAGCCATACAATAGGACTGACTTGACATGTGAGTTTCAAAGCCATACAATAGGACTGACTTGACATGTGAGTTTCAAAGCCATACAATAGGACTGACTTGACATGTGAGTTTCAAAGCCATACAATAGGACTGACTTGACATGTGAGTTTCAAAGCCATACAATAGGACTGACTTGACATGTGAGTTTCAAAGCCATACAATAGGACTGACTTGACATGTGAGTTTCAAAGCCATACAATAGGACTGACTTGACATGTGAGCTTCAAAGCCATACAATAGGACTGACTTGACATGTGAGTTTCAAAACCATACAATAGGACTGACTTGACATGTGAGCTTCAAAGCCATACAATAGGACTGACTTGACATGTGAGTTTCAAAACCATACAATAGGACTGACTTGACATGTGAGTTGAAGAGTCTTTTTTTTTTGTGTGGGATTTAAAAAAAAAATATTAATGATGAAAATCTATCCCGTTCCACCCCCCGATAGGTTATAATTAAAATATATATTGTTTTCAATTCTAAATAATATGAAGAACTGCTAATACGGGAAAGTGGCACCACACTTGTCAAATCTTTGTAAATTGGGCAAATCACAATTACCAATTATGCTTGTATGTTAAAAAAAACAAAAACAAAAACCAACAAACAAAAACGAGATAAAACCGAAAAAAATCAAACAGAAACTCCAAACAAGAATAATATGGGGGAAAGGGGGGGGGGGGTGTGAAAAGGCCTAGTGGTTCCATTTATATAATTGTCTTTAACAGATATTTAATTGTCTTTCACCTTTCAAAAGTCATATACATTGTAAGAACAGCATCAGACCTTCACATTCCCAATTACTGTATATTAACCTTTGTTCCTGTTAAATATTGTTTGACTATATTATGCAGTTCTCTAGGTTTTTGTGGTGGACTTGATTTCTCTTGATCTCCATATACAGTACAGTCCGTATTAGCGTAAGCCGCTAGGGCCATCTGAAATACTTCGGCTTGTCCGAAATTCTGCATATCAGGAGTTTCTACCCAAAAAAATTTCTGGCCGGGACCTGCAAAATTGCTTCGACTTAACCGAAATTCGGCTTAAGTGAGCCCGCTCTCAATCACCGTTATCACACCTTGGCTTTTTTTCTCAAGATCTTGGCTTTTTCCTTCAAATCTTGGCTCTTTTCTTGAGGACCTTGGCTTTTTGGGGGGTGGATACTCTGAGTGTGTGTCAGTAGGTCAAATATATGTCAAACTAACTAATTATTTGTGCCAAAATTATGCCTACTGCACAGTACATTCAATACGTTCGGCTTTCGTACTAATAGCCACTGCTAGTGTTACCAGTCAAAATTTTGAAGAACAAAAAAGCCAAGATAAGACGACAAAAAAAAAAAAAAGCTGAGAGTGAACTAGACAATTTACAGGACCAATGGAAACGTCTATCAAATTCAAAAGAGTCTCTTCAAAACATGGCTAATCTTGAACCTGGAACTTTCTGGTTTAAGTTGAGATCAATCAAGGATGGGAATGATCATTTGAAGTTTGGACTGCTTTCCAAATTTATGTGCGGTATAATGGCGTTGCCACATTCATCAGCATGTGTAGAGAGAATATTTTCGCAAGTCACCATTGTGAAAACAGCTCAGACAAATAGACTGCATGCCGTCACTGTCACAAGTAGGTTGTTAGCAAAGCAAGCCATATCAAGAAAATGTGTTGAATGTCACCCCTGGATACCACCGAAATCTCTGATTGCTGACGTTGTAGAAGGACGTTGTTATCATCGTTACTTAGAAAGAGTGAGAGAGAAATCGAGACATTCAAATTTCGGCATGCTGCCAGAAGAGGATGATGTTTATGATTCGATTACTGCTTAACACTGTTTCTGGAAGATTGACATCATTAACTTTAATATTTTAATAATGCTTAATTTTCTTTAATCATTCAATGGCATGTACATTTTTCAACAAGGAGACTGTTTTTAGTGACGATATAGAATGTTATGTTAGTTCTTTGGAATAGTAATTTTTTTGTTATATACAATTTATTGAAATTATTATTATTTTATTAAATATATTAATATACATTTTTCACACACACACACACACACACACACACACACACACACACACACACACACACACACACACACACACACATTCACACACATATAACTGAAGCACATTAAAAACGCACCACTATTATATATACTGATGCCGAGAAGCTGGAAAAAAAAGTGTGGGAATGGATTTTCCCCGTATTTGTCATCAGGTAGAGAGCGAATGGCTGCTGGAATGGAAAGTGCATGATTGAACCCACGGGTTTATGTACAGACTACATGAAAACAATGAAAGTTACACGTGCAACACGATTCCCAACAGCTATGACCCTAAAAATGTGTACGCGTTGTGGTAGTATACTCGGTATAAAAAGGCCGTTGAGACAAAACACCCAGTACATGTGCTTGAAATGCCACGACTATCTGAAAACGACCGCCAACGAGCCATTGGTATGTTGGAGACCGGAATGAGCTCGCGGGCCATTGCCAGAAGGATGAATTGCCACCACAGCACTATTGTACGTCTCAATGAACGTTACGGAACCACTGGCAGTGCCCGGAATAGACTTCGGAGTGGCCAACCACGAATTACTACCCCTGCGCAAGATCGTCATATTGTGCTGAGTCACCTAAGGAATCGTTCTCTCCCGGCAAGTCAAACAGCAAGAGCAATAGTGGGTAGACGTGAGCAAGTCTCTCGAATGACAGTCATACGACGACTCAGAGATACAGGCCTTACTGCAAGACGACCTTATGTTGGGCCAAACTTGACTCACAGACATCGTCAGCAGCGCCTGCAATGGGCAGAGCAACATGTCAGATGGACTAGACTGCAGTGGAATGCTGTCCTATTCACAGACGAGAGCAGATTCAAAATATCCTTTGCTGATGGACGTATGCGGATTTGGCGACGGTGTGGAGAGCGCTTTGCAGATTACTGTGTTCGTTAGCACAACCGATTTGGATGTGGCAGTATTCACATTTGGGGAGGATTCAGTTTTCACCATCGCTTGCCTCTTCACGTCTTCCGTGGAAATGTTAATGCTGTGACATATCGAGATGAGGTTCTGGATGCATTGGTTGCTCCTGCGTTCACAAATTATCCAGACTTGCAGCTTCTCCAGCAGGATAACGCACGTGCGCACACAGCATGCATTACGCAGCAATATCTACAGCAGCAGAACATTGTGACGATTGATTGGCCTGCCCTATCACCAGACATGTCTCCTATAGAACATCTGTGGGACGAGCTTGGACGCAGAGTCTACATGCAAGGTTCTCCAGCTAATCAGCAACAGCTCGAAGCTGCTCTTACACGTGAATGGGACTTGATTCCCCGGAATTTCCTTCAGAGACTTGTGCGTTCCATGCGGAGCCGCTGCCAAGCTTGTTTACAAGCACACGGTGGACATACCAGATACTGAGGATAGTGTGAATGAATTTTTTTATTGGTTGCATTTTTAGTTTTCTCCCTTGCCTGCACAGAATGCAATGAATTTCATAACAATCAAATGTACAAATTAATGACCAGCATGGATTCATAGGAAAATGAATAAAGATTCCAAATATGTAAACTTGTAAACACTTATATTTACATTTCACACACTGTTCCTGGATTATACAGGTGGTGCGTTTTTAATGTGCTTCAGTATATATATTGCAGGTGAGGGCCAACTTTGCGAAAAGGGTGCAGGTTATACATTCTTTTGGAGCGGAAGAGGAACTGAAGAAAGACGAGAAGCAGGGGTTGGATTTGCAATCAAAACAGCAATTGTCAGCAAGTTAGCGGGGCCCCCAAAGGGAATAAATGACCGACTGATGACGGTCAAGATCCCCCTGTTCTATGGAAGAAAACATGCCACCATCATTAGCGCGTATGCACCAACTATGACAAACCAGGATGACGTCAAAGATAAGTTTTACGAAGAACTACATGCAGTCATTGCATCAGTTCCCAAAGCAGATAAGCTCATCATTCTTGGTGACTTTAATGCAAGAGTAGGCTCAGATAACATCTCCTGGAATGGCACTACTGGAAGGTACGGCGTGGGTCGCTGTAACAGCAATGGACTTCTTCTCCTCCAGACTTGCGCAGAACATGACCTCCTTGTCACCAACACCATTTTTCGACTTCCTACCCGCAACAGGACCTCCTGGATGCACCCTCGCTCAAAGCATTGGCACTTAATTGACTATGTAATTGTTAGGAAGAAGGACAGGCAAGATGTCCGGGTGACCAAGTCCATGTGTGGTGCCGAATGTTGGACTGATCATCGCCTCATTGTATCTAAACTTAAAATTCGTATCCAACCAGCCAGGCGCCCTCAGGGGAAGAAAACTCAAAAGAGGCTGGATGTCACCAAACTAAAGAAGACAAAAATCAAACAGTCATTTACTGACACCTTAGAAGACCGTCTCAAATCTATCTCGCTAGACGGCCAAAGTGTGGAAACAATTTGGGCAGCCCTAAGTGAGCAGATCTACAACACTGCTACAGAGGTCCTGGGTCCTTCCATCAAGAAACAAAATGACTGGTTTGATGAGAACTCAGATGATATAAAGCAGATGTTGGCTGAGAAACACCATCTCCATAAAGCATATTTAAATGATCCAAAATCTACATCCAAGAAAGACGCTTTCAACAACATGCGTATAATCGTCCAACATAAACTACGCCAGATGCAGGATTCATGGCTGAGTAATAAAGCAGATGAGCTCCAAGGCTTTGCTGACAGCCATGACTTGAAAAATTTTTACCTTGCACTCAAAGCGGTCTATGGTCCAACATCATCAGGATCATTTCCCCTCCTTAATGCAGATGGAAAAACACTAATTACAGACAAGGAAAAAATGCTCCAACGCTGGGCTGAACATTTTAATAATATTCTGAACCAGCCATCATCTATTAACGACGAAGCCATCATCCGCCTGCCCCAAATTCCTATAAATGAAGCATTAGATGATGTACCAACTCTGGAGGAAACTAAGAAAGCGATTCGTCAACTGTCTAATGGAAAGGCTCCCGGCTCCGATTCAATTCCTGTTGAGGTTTATAAAGATGGCGGTGCAGTTCTGATAGAGAAACTTCACATGATCTTCCAGCAAATGTGGCAGAGTGAAACCATCCCACACGATCTCAAAGATGCGTCAATTATACATCTATATAAACGTAAAGGTAATCGCCAAGACTGTAACAATCATCGAGGCATCTCTCTTTTATCAATCGCTGGGAAGATATTCGCCAGAATCCTTTTGAATCGCCTTACGGCTCATCTTGACAAAGGTCTTTTACCTGAAAGTCAGTGTGGATTCCGGAAAGAACGTGGAACCACAGATATGGTGTTCGCTGCAAGACAGCTACAAGAAAAATGCCAAGAACAGCACTGTGACCTGTACACAGCGTTCATGGACTTGACAAAGGCGTTCGACACGGTCAGTAGAGAGGGTCTATGGAAGATCATGGCAAAATATGGCTGCCCAAAGAAATTTATCACAATAGTGCAGCAACTGCATGATGGAATGCAGGCTAGAGTTCAGGAAAACGGTGAGCTATCAGAGCCTTTCCCCGTCTCAAATGGAGTTAAACAAGGGTGCGTACTTGCACCGACTCTGTTCAGTATCATGTTTTCTGCTATGCTGACTGATGCTTTTAGAGACGGGGACACAGGAATCGACATTAGTTATCGTATTGATGGAAAATTGTTTAACCTTAGGAGGCTTCAAGCAAAAACCAAGGTCAAATCACACACCATCAGAGATCTTCTGTTTGCTGATGATTGTGCCCTCAATGCTGGCTCAGAGGCTGATCTGCAGCATAGTGTGCATAGATTCTCCGAAGCCTGCGCCAACTTTGGGCTTACCATCAACACGAAGAAAACAGAAATCATGTACCAACCAGCTCCTGGCACAGTTTATACTGAGCCAATCATCAAGGTTAATGGTGAGAAACTGAATGTTGTGAACAGATTCACATACCTTGGTAGCACACTATCCCAGAACATTGTCATTGATGATGAGGTGAACACCAGGATCTCCAAAGCCAGCAGCATATTTGGCAGATTATACACCAACGTTTGGCATCGAAGTGGCATTAGTCTACAGACAAAGCTGAAGGTGTACAGAGCTGCGGTGCTTCCAGTGCTGCTATATGCAAGTGAAACATGGACTGTATACAGGCGCCACGTAAAGAAGCTAAACCACTTCCATACAGTCTGTCTCAGGAAGATAATGAACATCAAATGGCAAGACAAGATCCCGGATACCGCCGTTCTTGACAGAGCTGGTATCCCTAGTATTAATACTATTCTGATGCAGTCACAGATTCGCTGGGCAGGTCATGTAGTCCGCATGCCAGACCATCGACTGCCAAGAGATACAGAAGGGTAAACGCTCCCATGGTGGCCAAAAGAAACGCTTCAAAGACACGTTAAAGACGTCATTGAAAACCTTTGACATAAACCCAGACACATGGGAAGCTGCTGCGCAAGACCGAACTGCTTGGCGCACATCTCTTCGTAAAGGTGCAGCGGCATGCGAATCATCCAGAAGAGGAACAGCGGAGACAAGCTAGAAAAGACCGTGAAATAAAACCTTCACATGAAGCAAACATTCCCTGCCCACACTGTCCGAGATCTTTCCAGGCCCGCATCGGGCTCATCAGTCACCTTCGTACCCATAGACTAACCTAACATATTCCTAAATAATTGGGTGAACAGAGTGGTCTTCATCACCCGTGATGGACGAACAACATATATATATATATATATATATATATATATATATATATATATATATATACATACATATATATATATATATATATATATATATATATATATATATATATATATATATATATATATATATATATATATATATATACATATATATATATATATCATCATCATGTGACGTATTCTTTCCAGAACGTTGTCTCCATTACAGCTGCTCTGAACGCATCACGATTCTGGGCAAGTCGACCTGCATCAGCCAAAGACAAGTTCAGACTCTCTGTGATATCCTGGGTCCACCGTCGTCTAGGTCGACCCCTTCCCCTTTTTCCAGGGACCATGCCTTCCATCACTGTTTTTTCCAGACTATTATGTCTTTTTATATGACCGAAAAATTTCAGCTTCCTTATTGCGATGGTATTTAGGAGCCAATGTTCCTGTACGTTTAGTGAGTGCAGTACTTCTCTGTTGGTCTTTTTTTCTGTCCAGGGTATTCTCAACATCCTTCTGTAGCATTTCATTTCGAATGATGTAATCTTTTTTGCAACTGTTTTATTGAGTGTCCAAGTCTCGCAGCCGTATGTTGCTACTGGGAATATACATGCTCTGATCAGTTGTAACTTTGTTTCTTTGCTTGTGCCTTGCCATAGGTTTTTCATCTGTATTAGCTTATGTGAAGCAATTGCAAGTCTTCTTTTAATTTCTACTGCACAGTCGCCAGAGCTGTTAATGATTGATCCTAAGTATTCGAATTCATTGACACTTTCCAGTTCTTCGTTATCAATTTCAATTTCTGGTTTGGTCTTTACTTTGTCTGTTGTCAATACTTTGGTCTTCTTGGTGTTTAGGTATAGATTCTGGGCCTCGCTGTGTTTTTTGGTGGACAGAAGTAATTGTTCAAGTCCTTTTGGGTTGGTCGATAGGAGGACTGTGTCGTCAGCATATCTGATTTCCGGGATCTGGTACCCGCCGATGTTAAATGAGTCAAACTCTGTGTGTTCTTGGTCATCTCTTACGTTTCTCATGA
This sequence comes from Oreohelix idahoensis, assembly GCA_024509875.1. Lineage (NCBI taxonomy): Eukaryota > Metazoa > Mollusca > Gastropoda > Stylommatophora > Oreohelicidae > Oreohelix > Oreohelix idahoensis. The sequence goes on from JAMPIV010008419.1 coordinate 82,121, forward strand.
TATTCTCGGCATAAATGTTAAACAGGTAAGGGGAAAGGGTACAGCCTTGTCTTACTCCTTTCTGTACTTCAAACCATTCTGATGTTTCCCCCTCTATTCTTACGGCTGCCTGTTGTTCTTGGTACAGCAGTGCGATGAGTTGTATAAGGTGGTTTGGAAATCCCATATTTTTCATAATAGCCCATAACTGCTGATGTTGTACACAATCGAAAGCTTTGGTGTAATCAATGAAACAAGTATGTAGGTCAACGTTGAATTCTCTACACTTTTCTATGATGATCCTCATGTTGAATATATGATCTCTAGTGCCTCTACCTGGTCGAAAACCCGCCTGTACTTCATTTATTTCTGTTTCTAGCTTTTGTTGCATCCTTTTCATTATGATTTGTAAAAGTATTTTGCTGGCATGGCTTATAAGAGCTATAGTTCTGTAGTTTGTGCACAGTTTCAGGTTGCCCTTTTTTGGCAAGGGTATGTAAATTGATCGTTTCCATTCCTTGGGCCAAATTCCGCTTTGCCAGATCTTGCAGCATAATGCATGGTATATACGAGCGCTGCCTTCTCCTCCTGCCTGTATCATTTCAGCTGTTATTTCATCACAACCAGGAGATTTTCCACTTTTTAAGTGTTTGATTGCATTCCGGACTTCCTCTATGGTAGGTTCTGGTTCACGTTCCGCTTCATTCATGACGTTGTTATCTGCCGCTTTGTTTATTTCCGTATACATTTCTTGACAGTACTCCTTCCATCTGTTCAGAATATTTTTACGTTCTGTTAGAGTGTCGCCTTTCTTGTCGTTTATTGCTCGGGGTGATGATTTAAAGTTGCTGTTTTTCAATATATACATACATACAGGCATACCTCACTCTTTCGACAGGTTAGGGACCAGAGCACTGACGAAAGTCGAAAATCGACGAAAGTCGAAGCATAGCCTTTATTTAGCTTGCAAATGCATTAGGGCCGCCAAAAAAACGTAAATAACTAACTATATAACACGTGCGAACGCGTGCAACACCTAAATAAACAGAAATAAACATAAGAATAAAGAAAATGCAGTAATAAATAAAAAATAAGTAAATAACATCTTACCATAAAATCATTCTTGAGCAAGTAGACGATGGATATAGTGTGTACAGTTTTGAATGTTGGTGATTTAGGGGGATTCTAGACTTAGAAAATCAGATGGAGAAAGTTTAGGAGGCTCATCTTCAGAACTGGAGTATCTCATTCTTTTAGGAGAAGGGGACTTTGAAGGAGATCTAACAGGGGCTGTGGCTGATGTTGATGGCTCGGAATCTGAAAGGTTAGAGGGAGGGGTGACTGAAGTTGGTTGTGGCGGTTGCGTCTTGAAAAAGGAGAGCAGGGACGTTTGCTTCATTGATGTCTAGTTCCTTTCCATAAGAAGTTCTCTGTAACAGGCTATTTGGCGTAGCGTTTTTAATTTCCTCTAACACTTTAGCTTTGTTCTTTACAAGTGTGCTAACTGTAGTGCGAGGTATACCTAGCTTGCGGCCTATTTCAACATTTGAGATGCCTTGTTCATTAATCTTGATGAGCTCAAGCTTTTCTTGCAAATTGAGAACCTTATGGGTTCTTTTAACTTTTTCACTACACTTAGGACCCATTATGAGTATATTAAAGCACACAAATAAGTAGTATAGGGCCTTAACACAAAAAAGTACAGTACAAATACTGTATACGTGTCTTATAATCACGATACGAACACTGCCATTATAGTGTTATCACAAAAATAACTATGAACTGTTTACAGTATAATCACAACAATAATGTAGTATGAATAGTTTGGTTATTTTAATCACAAAAATAGGTGGAGTGCGGTCTTGACCAGCTCTGGTTCGCTGGTCCTGATGCAAGCAGTACAGCTATGGGTCGCTGACTGCATTCACTATTGCTGCATCTTGGGGTCCCAGAAACAAGATGACTCGCAGTTGTGACGAAATGCCACGAAAGAGCGAAGCGAATGACGAAATTTGGAAACGTGGTTATAATTGAAAACCGACGAAAGAGCGAAGCAGCGAAACTCGAAGCAACGAAAGTCGAGGTATACCTGTATGTATATATATATATATATATATATATATATATATATATATATATATATATATATATATATATATATATATATATATATATATATATATATATATATATATATATATATATATATATATATATATATATATATATATATATACTTACTTAGTCGTTCCTCTTCTACCGTGAGGTGTAGAGGTTTGGAAGAGAGAGCGCCAGACTATTCTATCAGCTGTCTTCTTCCTGCCCTGGTTCCATTCTAGTCCTCGGTCCTTCAAAGATTGTCTAATGTTGTCCTCCCAGCGGACTCTGGGTCGTCCTGGAGGTCTGGATCCCTGGCTCTTTGTTTCCCATGCTTGTCGTGGTAGCCGATCTTCTCCCATTCTGCAGACATGGCCAAACCATCTTAGTTGGGACTGTTCTATTTGGGTCTGCAGCGGGTGGGATTTTAGGCCTTGACGTATCGTCTGGTTGCGGACCATATCTCTTCCTGTTACTTCAACCACCTTCCTCAGATACCTCATTTCTGAGGTTTGGATCTGGCTTTTGTGGGTTGTAGTCATTGCCCATGACTCGCATCCATATGTCAAGACTGGGACATAGGTGGAGCGGTATACAGCCATCTTCGTTTTCTTACCAACCTCTTTCTTGCTGAGGAATCCTCGATTTATGGCCTGATAAAGTCTCCCAGCCGCTGCTTTTCGAGTGGCCAACTCTTCTTTGATGCCCCCCTTTCGGTCTATAATAGCTCCGAGATATTTAAAGTGGTCGACCTGCTCCAGGACCTGTTCTCCCAACTTAATCTGATGTTTTCTTTCTTCTCGTGATATCACCATGGATTTTGTTTTAGAGCTGCTTATGACCATCCCTCTCTTCTCCAGCTCTTCCTTCCAGACTTGCAGGTTGGATTGGAGATGTGCCTCTGATTTAGCAATCAGGACAACATCATCAGTAAATGCTAGCTCTGAAATACAGACCTGTCTCATCTTCCAGTACCCCACTGAATACTTTCTTGTTCTCTCCTTACATGCCTTGATGACATCATCCATGAGAAGTATGAAAAGATGTCACGAAGTGGATTTAAGACTAGAGGTTGCCTACCTAAATAGACTAGACCCTAGTGGAAAGAAAGCCTAAGAAGATAGATTTCAGAAGAAAATAACAGTGACTGTGGGAGATGAGGCTATTGGCGTCAAGGGTCGAGAACCGAAATTGACTCTCCCTTGCCACCAAGTGACGTAATGTTTTGCGATAACCTCACTACCTCTAGCTACCAAGACTGGGATAAGGTTTAATACTTAACACCACAGACACCACTTACAGACAACATATAGGTTGAAGTAAGTGACTGATCCAGCCGGAAATTTACAATGGATTTTATTTACACCACACAAAAAAAAAATTCATATAACATACTACAAAATAGAATAACCATGCGTGTTCATACACCTGGAAAGAACATAACAATTAATTTCAAGTGATTAGGTAAGGTAACCCCACAGTCGCCCTCCCCTCAACCTGTAAGGAAGAAAGGTAAGTAATACAACAACATGTGAAGGAGGATCTCGAACACCAGATCCGTCTTTCTCCTAATCAACCTGATATCGGGTAAACACACCCTAACTCCTACTGTCCGTCTGTCTGCAGACGTGTTTCTACACAAATGACGTGCCTCCGCCGCTGCTCCACTCTAGGCTAAATATTCTCTGACTATCACAAAGTCCACGACCAGAACCCTTTTATCATCTCCGACACAACTTACAGATGACTTGCTGAGTTCTACTGTTATGTTCAGTGTCTGTCTGACACTCCTAGTTCCTACAGAAACGACTCCTCCACTACTCTCCTTCTCTCTATCTATCTCGTGCAGTAAAGAGGGATGTTAACCCTTTCCCCTCTTCTCCGCCTGTTGTAGCTGCTGACTTGCTTGGTAAATTAAACTCGGGACGTGGTCTATTGCTGCTTCCAAATAGACGAATTATTACTTTGCAGTAGCCCGGATACCCTGCTCGTGGGCTCAAGGCTGTCGGGATTATTATGCCCGAAATTCACGACACTTTTTAGGCCCTGCGCCTATGATCAGTGTGTGTTTAACATGAGCGTAACTAGCTCCGAATTTTGGTAAGAACATCTGTTCTTGCTGAAGAAGTCTGTGCTTCCAGCTCCCTGCTCTCTCTTGGGTACAAAACTTTTGCACCAGTGACCACCTTGTCACCACTCCACTTTCTTTTCTGGCTCTGCCGACTCTTCTTCTCCTGAGAAGACCGGCGAACTTCTAGCCAGCTGTAGGACTACTGTAGCCCTCGCTGCCACGCCTGGAAAATATCTGCTGTGGACAAAACAATAACAAATATATATCGCACAACAAATTTCCCATATCCTTAACACTTAACTCCCTTAACTCTCACTCTTCAACACTTAAATCCCAACTCTTCAACCACTTAAGTCTCAAATATCTAACACTTAAGTTTTTGCAAATCTCTAACACCTAAGTTTTCAAATCTTTAACACCCAAGTTTTCCAATCTCGACCACTTAAGTTTTCAAATCTCGAACACTTAAGTTTCAAATCTCTAACACTTAAGTTTCAAATCTCTAACACTTAAGTTTCAAATCTTCCATACAGCTCCCATGCTCTAGTATCGCTTCAGCGATTAGTAAACATGCCTACCCCCACTTTCCCTCAAATACTGTCCTATCGACACTCTAATCTCCAGACTCAGCTTAGGTTAGCCCGTCACAACATTCTAACCACTGAATGAACCTGTTGCCAGTAAATTCCTGGCCCTACTTATTTAACAATGATCGATATGTTTACCTGGCTACCAAAATACAATAGACTTCACCCGAGACAATAATCTCCCGTCTCCATGAATTCATCAGTATAAACATATGTCTATTAAATAAGGGACTAATTAAAAATCCCAACTAGACCCGTAACTGCTGACTTCAAAATGTAGGTTTTACCCACACAGAGAAAAATACACAATTTCCCATGCTCTAACATTTAAAAGTCACTCATTCTTAACAACAGCGTGACCCAAATTGGTCCGCTGGTAATTTACACACACGTGAAGAACAAATTAAATACACACCAAAACCCTAGCGCATTATTCGCTAATATTATAACTCAAATATTGAGAAATCTTCACCCACGTGTCGGGAACATTATTTACACCCGATTCTGATAACAATGTACATTAACATTTCTAAAGGAACTGAAATCCTATTTTACAATGCATGCCTAGTTATCTCCCCTCTCCTTCCGTTATCAGATTCACCCCACTAAAAAAAAAAGGACACGCAGCACGTGCTTAGGTACCCCTCTCCAAATCCTTGAAAATCACAATGAAATTACGTGCATCGTGTCTCAAAATTATAGTATTTAACATCTACCATCCTTAAGCTTTCATTATCTCATAAAAAGAATGAATGCACTCTGATAATAATTTAGATAAGAGGGAACTCATGGCATGTCCGTTACGAACTAAAATTAATTTAATTCCGCGAGCGTGTTTTACGCTGCACCATTTAAAATCACAAATCCAGGAAAAATTAGATCCCCTGTCTTCTGACAAATAACAGTAATATTCCAATTTATACAAACAGCTACTCTGAGGAAACTATCAAATTCCCTACTACCTTTTCACAAATTACCTAATTGCGCTGTCAGTTATATTCACTTAAAAGATTTAGCATTGATGGCTCTACTTCTATGAATTAACTTTACCTCCTAGAAACAACTCTGCAAAAATCTTATAAACTATTAAAGCTTAATTAACTTCATATTTACCAGCACGAATTTCTCTCGAAAGAGCAGTCGGCTCTGTGGCAGTTCCTTCCCAAGGCGTAGAAGTTCAAAAAATTCTCAGCCTTCTGCCAGGGAACCCCGCTTATTTATTACCCCAGACCACGCTACGCGTGAGTCATAGCTAGGCTTTGTTCTTAAGCGGGTCGATCTATGAACCAACCAACGTGCCAGGAATCGCCCACGGTCATTTCTAAATTTAGAACTTACGGTCAAGCGGAAAATTTCCGTTGCTGACCTGTTTCCACGCGCTTAAAACTCCCCCTCTACCCCCATCTGATTTCACCCTTACTAAAAATTATAGCGCGCTCACTGAGAAGAACCGAAAATGCTCTGCCATTATGTTACACTGGAAAATCTTCCATGAACGAATTATCTCAATGAAACAGCGCGCTGGTGCCAGTCTAAAAGTTAAAACTACCATCTTTGCTAGAAACCGTAATTCTTAATCTACACAAAAAGTCCAAACTCTATTATTATACAAAGAGAAATAAAAAAAAAACGAATAAGATAAAAAATCCCACCGTAATCCTTCCCTGAAAAAACGTAAATAAATGCAAAATTTAAAGACTAGGGGCCTGTTGTAAATGCAATCACATTAACTTCTCACATTACCCCCCTCTTCAAGTTCGTGGTACACGATCTAATTTAATGTGATCTTGTATTTCCAGACTGGCCCCTATACAAGTCTACAGATCTGACTGTCAGTCCTGAAGTCTCATGGTCACGACTGGTTATTTCCGCCTGGCGACTACAACTCCCATGGTTGTCCTGCGACTTTCTTCTTCTACGTTTCCTCCTTCTTCTTCTTCTACCAACTCCCATGCTCCGGTGGAAGAGTTGATCTTTCTTCGGACCTGTGCCATCCAATGGTGGGTCTGAACCTTCCTTGGCTATGTCCGTAAAAAAACTGTCTTGGTCGGCTGCCCTGACCAACTGGCTTTGTGGCTGCCTGACGATGGCGACTACCTTGCTGCACCTCGGCGGGTTTGAGACCGCAGGTATATGGCGATGAAGGTGCGAACTATCTGGTGCTTCCAGCATAAATTCTCCGATCGCTTCACTCCCCTCTGGTTTGCCTAGAGGTTGCGTAGAGATTGCTCCTTTCTCTACTCTCCCACCAGGGGTTCTCACTGGGTTGCGCCTGACCTCAGCGACATCCGTTTCCCCTACTAAGCAGAACGCATTTGGTGGTACGTTTTTGCTTCTTGCCTCTTTGCAAGAGCCGCTTTCTGTTAGCGAGCTAGCAGCGGGATGGGGCCCATCTCCGTTTATAGGCAAACGGTTTCTCAGATCACTGTCCTCCTCCGTCTGAGTAAAGTGCTGGTCGGATGGGGCTCCAGGGCTGGTTGGAAACATATGTTCGCTCGATTCGCTGTCTTCTGCCCTATGAAGATTGCGCTGGTCGTGTACATACGTTCTACCACTCTTGTCAGTATGTTCCTCGCTCTCAGGAGGTAATACCATCGGGGGCCTAATTCCCGACGACAACGAAGGTATTTCCAAAATCAAAGGCGTCGCCGCTGTTTGTCCCTTCGGCTTAACAGGGCTGTCAGAGGGATACGCCTCTGCAAAAACCATTCCACTAACCTTGGAGGTATTTAACCTCTCCATCTCAAGGCGTGGCTGGTTGAGCTCTCGTGGGGCTCCGTGAATCCGGGACATTCCCTTTTCACTTCTCTGGCCTGTAGTAGGCCCCCTTGCACCAGCAAGGATCGGGACTGGGGGGTTTCCCAAAACTATATATGGGGCCCCCAAGATGAAGTCATAAGCTGGCTGTTCCATTACAGCAGCTTTGATTGTGCCACGCACAAACCTGCTCTCCACCTTAATATTGGCTATCTGCAGACGCTGTGAGGTCCCTCCCCTCAAAACTCCACCAATATCAACCTTTTCCTTAGTCATTTGGCCTGGTTGTACCAAATGTCGGGCGACTATACTCGGGTAAGTAAGCCCGCTGTCAAATAAACAAGTGGTAGCAGTCCCATTCACTACTGCTGGTCCGCTGTTAGAGAAACACTTCTCTGATTTGAAAGGTTCCCAATTGTTCCCTTTTTTCACTCTCACCGCCCTTAAACACGCTGTATGGTGAGTGGGTGGTTTGTTTACACACCGAGAAGTCCAGTGAGAGGTGGTACGGCAATTGCGACAGTACCTGTCATTTTCTCCCCTGTTTCTAGCAGGTTCATGAGACGTTGTCGCCTGTGCTCTGTTATGCGGTTGGGGCCGCAGGTTATGAATGGGATGGGGCTCCTTGCGAGACGGCCCCTGCTGCTGATGAGCAGAAGACGAAAACGACTGCGATGCCGATGCTCCTTGGTCCAGTGCTGGCAGGTCTGGGTGTTTTCGTTTCTGGCCCAGTACTTCGGCCTGTGCCGTCTGGAACCTTTCAGCAAAAAGAATGATCTGGTCCAGCTGCTGGGCGCCCTGCTCCGCCAGATACCTCCTCAAGTCAGGAGACATGTTTGCTTTCACTTGTTCGCACATGACAAGCTCTTCGAGTCCTTCAAAAGTTTTTGCTAGACCCGACAATTCTCTCCAACGAGTGAGATAATTCTTCAGCCTTTCTGCGAAATGGGGAAAACTTTCTCCTCCTTTCTCCGGCCTGCTCTCCCTGAACATAGCTTGGCACTTACGGGGAGTCCACTGAAAGCGTTGTAACAGTGCGTTACGAAGGGCCTCAAAGTTATTTTGTTCATCACTGAGCATCTTACTATAGATGTCGTAGGCCTGGTTTTTCAACGACTGAGATAATTTGAGGCACCACAAACTCTCATCCAACCCGTACGCTTTTGCCATTCGTTCAAATTTTTCCAGGAATATGTCAATTTTCTCATTCCCGTTAGGGAAAGAGTCCATTGGAAAATTCATGGCTGCCATCCGGGGCCCTCCGTTTCCTGAGGTGTCTGTCGCCCCTGCTCCGGGAGAATCTCCGTTAGCCGAACTGCCTTCCGAAGATCGGTACTGCAGTTCCAGTGAACGCAGGGCAAGTTCATGCTGTCTCTCTGCTTCTGTGGCCCTTTCCTTCGCCTCCCTTTCTGCCTTTCTCTCCTCTGCCTGTCGGGCCTTCTTCTTCTTCTTTCTCCGCTTCCAATTTACGCAGGTCCATCTCTGCCAGTCGGGCCCTCTCTTCTTTCTCCGCTTCCAATTTACGCAGGTCCATCTCTGCCAGTCGGGCCCTCTCTTCTTTCTCCGCTTCCAATTTACGCAGGTCCATCTCTGCCTGTCGGTCCTGTTCCCTCATAATGTAAGCCCTAGTCTCGGCCTCATTCATCCCCATGCTTTTAGCTGCGTCCTTCCATGCAGTAAGTAGCTTGACCAATTCAGCCATCTTACCTGACAAATCAGCAGTAACTCACCACGAGGGGAAATGACAAAAAAGGAACACGAAAAATTTACTGTTACCTTCTGGGCACTACTCCCTGTGTAACCAATGTCCCAAAACCCGAACTCAGACTAGCACCAATCTGAAGAACTACCTGAAAAAATTTTCATTAAGCAGCTACCTAAAAACCCGAATTTACCTTCCTGTTAAGAAAAATTCAGTTAGCCATCAGTTACCTCTAGTCATCAACTAACTACAGCTACAATCTGACTGCACCCTGTGGAGAAACTTCCTGTGGAAAAAAAAACTATTAGCTGGATCAGTTTATATATAGCTCTAGTCTAGGGGATATTATAAAGAAATCTATTTTCCAGAACTTTCCTATAGAAACAATCTATGAATCTTGACACGATCACAGAATTGATCCCAACAAAGATGATCTACCGGACGAACGCCGCCACTTTGTCAAGATCACAGAATTGAACGTAACAAAGATGATTCACCGGACGATAGCACCCACTTTGTCACGAAGTGGATTTAAGACTAGAGGTTGCCTACCTAAATAGACTAGACCCTAGTGGAAAGAAAGACTAAGAAGATAGATTTCAGAAGAAAATAACAGTGACTGTGGGAGATGAGGCTATTGGCGTCAAGGGTCGAGAACCGAAATTGACTCTCCCTTGCCACTAAGTGACGTAATGTTTTGCGATAACCTCACTACCTCTAGCTACCAAGACTGGGATAAGGTTTAATACTTAACACCACAGACACCACTTACAGACAACATATAGGTTGAAGTAAGTGACTGATCCAGCCGGAAAATTTACAATGGATTTTATTTACACCACACAAAAAAAAATTCATATAACATACTACAAAGATAGAATAAACTTGTGTGTTCATACACCTGGAAGAACATAACAATTAATTTCAAGTGATTAGGTAAGGTAACCCCACAGTCGCCCTCCCCTCAACCTGTAAGGAAGAAAGGTAAGTAATACAACAACATGTGAAGGAGGATCTCGAACACCAGATCCGTCTTTCTCCTAATCAACCTGATATCGGGTAAACACACCCTAACTCCTACTGTCCGTCTGTCTGCAGACGTGTTTCTACACAAATGACGTGCCCCCGCCGCTGCTCCACTCTAGGCTAAATATTCTCTGACTATCACAAAGTCCACGACCAGAACCCTTTTATCATCTCCGACACAACTTACAGATGACTTGCTGAGTTCTACTGTTATGTTCAGTGTCTGTCTGACACTCCTAGTTCCTACAGAAACACGACTCCTCCACTACTCTCCTTCTCTCTATCTATCTCGTGCAGTAAAGAGGGATGTTAACCCTTTCCCCTCTTCTCCGCCTGTTGTAGCTGCTGACTTGCTTGGTAAATTAAACTCGGGACGTGGTCTATTGCTGCTTCCAAATAGACGAATTATTACTTTGCAGTAGCCCGGATACCCTGCTCGTGGGCTCAAGGCTGTCGGGATTATTATGCCCGAAATTCACGACACTTTTTAGGCCCTGCGCCTATGATCAGTGTGTGTTTAACATGAGCGTAACTAGCTCCGAATTTTGGTAAGAACATCTGTTCTTGCTGAAGAAGTCTGTGCTTCCAGCTCCCTGCTCTCTCTTGGGTACAAAACTTTTGCACCAGTGACCACCTTGTCACCACTCCACTTTCTTTTCTGGCTCTGCCGACTCTTCTTCTCCTGAGAAGACCGGCGAACTTCTAGCCAGCTGTAGGACTACTGTAGCCCTCGCTGCCACGCCTGGAAAATATCTGCTGTGGACAAAACAATAACAAATATATATCGCACAACAAATTTCCCATATCCTTAACACTTAACTCCCTTAACTCTCACTCTTCAACACTTAAATCCCAACTCTTCAACCACTTAAGTCTCAAATATCTAACACTTAAGTTTTTGCAAATCTCTAACACCTAAGTTTTCAAATTTAACACCCAAGTTTTCAAATCTTTAACACCCAAGTTTTCCAATCTCGACCACTTAAGTTTTCAAATCTCGAACACTTAAGTTTCAAATCTCTAACACTTAAGTTTCAAATCTCTAACACTTAAGTTTCAAATCTTCCATACAGCTCCCATGCTCTAGTATCGCTTCAGCGATTAGTAAACATGCCTACCCCCACTTTCCCTCAAATACTGTCCTATCGACACTCTAATCTCCAGACTCAGCTTAGGTTAGCCCGTCACAACATTCTAACCACTGAATGAACCTGTTGCCAGTAAATTCCTGGCCCTACTTATTTAACAATGATCGATATGTTTACCTGGCTACCAAAATACAATAGACTTCACCCGAGACAATAATCTCCCGTCTCCATGAATTCATCAGTATAAACATATGTCTATTAAATAAGGGACTAATTAAAAATCCCAACTAGACCCGTAACTGCTGACTTCAAAATGTAGGTTTTACCCACACAGAGAAAAATACACAATTTCCCATGCTCTAACATTTAAAGCCACTCGTTCTATTACCACAGCGTTACACAAATTAGTCCGCTGGTAATTTACACACACTTGAACAATTAAATACACACCAAAACCCTAGCGTATTATTCGCTAATATTATAACTCAAATATTGAGAAATCTACACCCACGTGTCTGGAATATTATTTACACCCGATTCTGATAACAATGGACATTAAATTTCTAAAGGAACTGAAATCCTATTTTACAATGCATGCCTAGTTATCTCCCCTCTCCTTCCGTTATCAGATTCACCCCACTAAAAAAAAAGGACACGCAGCACGTGCTTAGGTACCCCTCTCCAAATCCTTGAAAATCACAATGAAATTACGTGCATCGTGTCTCAAAATTATAGTATTTAACATCTACCATCTTTAAGCTTTCATTATCTCATAAAAAGAATGAATGCACTCTGATAATAATTTAGATAAGAGGGACTCATGGCATGTCCGTTACGAACTAAAATTAATTTAATTCCGCGAGCGTGTTTTACGCTGCACCATTTAAAATCACAAATCCAGGAAAAATTAGATCCCCTGTCTTCTGACAAATAACAGTAATATTCCAATTTATACAAACAGCTACTCTGAGGAAACTATCAAATTCCCTACTACCTTTTCACAAATTACCTAATTGCGCTGTCAGTTATATTCACTTAAAAGATTTAGCATTGATGGCTCTACTTCTATGAATTAACTTTACCTCCTAGAAACAACTCTGCAAAAATCTTATAAACTATTAAAGCTTAATTAACTTCATATTTACCAGCACGAATTTCTCTCGAAAGAGCAGTCGGCTCTGTGGCAGTTCCTTCCCAAGGCGTAGAAGTTCCAAAAAAATTCTCCCACTTCTGCCAGGGAATCCCGCTTATTTATTACCCCAGACCACGCTACGCGTGAGTCATAGCTAGGCTTTGTTCTTAAGCGGGTCGATCTATGAACCAACCAACGTGCCAGGAATCGCCCACGGTCATTTCTAAATTTAGAACTTACGGTCAAGCGGAAAATTTCCGTTGCTGACCTGTTTCCACGCGCTTAAAACTCCCCCTCTACCCCCATCTGATTTCACCCTTACTAAAAATTATAGCGCGCTCACTGAGAAGAACCGAAAATGCTCTGCCATTATGTTACACTGGAAAATCTTCCATGAACGAATTATCTCAATGAAACAGCGCGCTGGTGCCAGTCTAAAAGTTAAAACTACCATCTTTGCTAGAAACCGTAATTCTTAATCTACACAAAAAGTCCAAACTCTATTATTATACAAAGAGAAATAAAAAAAAAAACGAATAAGATAAAAAATCCCACCGTAATCCTTCCCTGAAAAAACGTAAATAAATGCAAAATTTAAAGACTAGGGGCCTGTTGTAAATGCAATCACATTAACTTCTCACATTACCCCCCTCTTCAAGTTCGTGGTACACGATCTAATTTAATGTGATCTTGTATTTCCAGACTGGCCCCTATACAAGTCTACAGATCTGACTGTCAGTCCTGAAGTCTCATGGTCACGACTGGTTATTTCCGCCTGGCGACTACAACTCCCATGGTTGTCCTGCGACTTTCTTCTTCTACGTTTCCTCCTTCTTCTTCTTCTACCAACTCCCATGCTCCGGTGGAAGAGTTGATCTTTCTTCGGACCTGTGCCATCCAATGGTGGGTCTGAACCTTCCTTGGCTATGTCCGTAAAAAAACTGTCTTGGTCGGCTGCCCTGACCAACTGGCTTTGTGGCTGCCTGACGATGGCGACTACCTTGCTGCACCTCGGCGGGTTTGAGACCGCAGGTATATGGCGATGAAGGTGCGAACTATCTGGTGCTTCCAGCATAAATTCTCCGATCGCTTCACTCCCCTCTGGTTTGCCTAGAGGTTGCGTAGAGATTGCTCCTTTTCTCTACTCTCCCACCAGGGGTTCTCACTGGGTTGCGCCTGACCTCAGCGACATCCGTTTCCCCTACTAAGCAGAACGCATTTGGTGGTACGTTTTTGCTTCTTGCCTCTTTGCAAGAGCCGCTTTCTGTTAGCGAGCTAGCAGCGGGATGGGGCCCATCTCCGTTTATAGGCAAACGGTTTCTCAGATCACTGTCCTCCTCCGTCTGAGTAAAGTGCTGGTCGGATGGGGCTCCAGGGCTGGTTGGAAACATATGTTCGCTCGATTCGCTGTCTTCTGCCCTATGAAGATTGCGCTGGTCGTGTACATACGTTCTACCACTCTTGTCAGTATGTTCCTCGCTCTCAGGAGGTAATACCATCGGGGGCCTAATTCCCGACGACAACGAAGGTATTTCCAAAATCAAAGGCGTCGCCGCTGTTTGTCCCTTCGGCTTAACAGGGCTGTCAGAGGGATACGCCTCTGCAAAAACCATTCCACTAACCTTGGAGGTATTTAACCTCTCCATCTCAAGGCGTGGCTGGTTGAGCTCTCGTGGGGCTCCGAATCCGGGACATTCCCTTTTCACTTCTCTGGCCTGTAGTAGGCCCCCTTGCACCAGCAAGGATCGGGACTGGGGGGTTTCCCAAAACTATATATGGGGCCCCCAAGATGAAGTCATAAGCTGGCTGTTCCATTACAGCAGCTTTGATTGTGCCACGCACAAACCTGCTCTCCACCTTAATATTGGCTATCTGCAGACGCTGTGAGGTCCCTCCCCTCAAAACTCCACCAATATCAACCTTTTCCTTAGTCATTTGGCCTGGTTGTACCAAATGTCGGGCGACTATACTCGGGTAAGTAAGCCCGCTGTCAAATAAACAAGTGGTAGCAGTCCCATTCACTACTGCTGGTCCGCTGTTAGAGAAACACTTCTCTGATTTGAAAGGTTCCCAATTGTTCCCTTTTTTCACTCTCACCGCCCTTAAACACGCTGTATGGTGAGTGGGTGGTTTGTTTACACACCGAGAAGTCCAGTGAGAGGTGGTACGGCAATTGCGACAGTACCTGTCATTTTCTCCCCTGTTTCTAGCAGGTTCATGAGACGTTGTCGCCTGTGCTCTGTTATGCGGTTGGGGCCGCAGGTTATGAATGGGATGGGGCTCCTTGCGAGACGGCCCCTGCTGCTGATGAGCAGAAGACGAAAACGACTGCGATGCCGATGCTCCTTGGTCCAGTGCTGGCAGGTCTGGGTGTTTTCGTTTCTGGCCCAGTACTTCGGCCTGTGCCGTCTGGAACCTTTCAGCAAAAAGAATGATCTGGTCCAGCTGCTGGGCGCCCTGCTCCGCCAGATACCTCCTCAAGTCAGGAGACATGTTTGCTTTCACTTGTTCGCACATGACAAGCTCTTCGAGTCCTTCAAAAGTTTTTGCTAGACCCGACAATTCTCTCCAACGAGTGAGATAATTCTTCAGCCTTTCTGCGAAATGGGGAAAACTTTCTCCTTTCTCCGGCCTGCTCTCCCTGAACATAGCTTGGCACTTACGGGGAGTCCACTGAAAGCGTTGTAACAGTGCGTTACGAAGGGCCTCAAAGTTATTTTGTTCATCACTGAGCATCTTACTATAGATGTCGTAGGCCTGGTTTTTCAACGACTGAGATAATTTGAGGCACCACAAACTCTCATCCAACCCGTACGCTTTTGCCATTCGTTCAAATTTTTCCAGGAATATGTCAATTTTCTCATTCCCGTTAGGGAAAGAGTCCATTGGAAAATTCATGGCTGCCATCCGGGGCCCTCCGTTTCCTGAGGTGTCTGTCGCCCCTGCTCCGGGAGAATCTCCGTTAGCCGAACTGCCTTCCGAAGATCGGTACTGCAGTTCCAGTGAACGCAGGGCAAGTTCATGCTGTCTCTCTGCTTCTGTGGCCCTTTCCTTCGCCTCCCTTCTCGGGCCTTTCTTTCTTTCTCCGCTCAATTTGCTCTGCCAGTCGGGCCCTCTCTTCTTTCTCCGCTTCCAATTTACGCAGGTCCATCTCTGCCAGTCGGGCCCTCTCTTCTTTCTCCGCTTCCAATTTACGCAGGTCCATCTCTCTGCCTGTCGGTCCTGTTCCCTCATAATGTAAGCCCTAGTCTCGGCCTCATTCATCCCCATGCTTTTAGCTGCGTCCTTCCATGCAGTAAGTAGCTTGACCAATTCAGCCATCTTACCTGACAAATCAGCAGTAACTCACCACGAGGGGAAATGACAAAAAAGGAACACGAAAAATTTACTGTTACCTTCTGGGCACTACTCCCTGTGTAACCAATGTCCCAAAACCCGAACTCAGACTAGCACCAATCTGAAGAACTACCTGAAAAAATTTTCATTAAGCAGCTACCTAAAAACCCGAATTTACCTTCCTGTTAAGAAAAATTCAGTTAGCCATCAGTTACCTCTAGTCATCAACTAACTACAGCTACAATCTGACTGCACCCTGTGGAGAAACTTCCTGTGGAAAAAAAAACTATTAGCTGGATCAGTTTATATATAGCTCTAGTCTAGGGGATATATAAAGAAATCTATTTCCAGAACTTCCTATAGAAACAATCTATGAATCTTGACACGATCACAGAATTGATCCCAACAAAGATGATCTACCGGACGAACGCCGCCACTTTGTCAAGATCACAGAATTGAACGTAACAAAGATGATTCACCGGACGATAGCACCCACTTTGTCACGAAGTGGATTTAAGACTAGAGGTTGCCTACCTAAATAGACTAGACCCTAGTGGAAAGAAAGACTAAGAAGATAGATTTCAGAAGAAAATAACAGTGACTGTGGGAGATGAGGCTATTGGCGTCAAGGGTCGAGAACCGAAATTGACTCTCCCTTGCCACTAAGTGACGTAATGTTTTGCGATAACCTCACTACCTCTAGCTACCAAGACTGGGATAAGGTTTAATACTTAACACCACAGACACCACTTACAGACAACATATAGGTTGAAGTAAGTGACTGATCCAGCCGGAAATTTACAATGGATTTTATTTACACCACACAAAAAAAAAAATTCATATAACATACTACAAAAATAGAATAAACATGCGTGTTCATACACCTGGAAAGAACATAACAATTAATTTCAAGTGATTAGGTAAGGTAACCCCACAGTCGCCCTCCCCTCAACCTGTAAGGAAGAAAGGTAAGTAATACAACAACATGTGAAGGAGGATCTCGAACACCAGATCCGTCTTTCTCCTAATCAACCTGATATCGGGTAAACACACCCTAACTCCTACTGTCCGTCTGTCTGCAGACGTGTTTCTACACAAATGACGTGCCTCCGCCGCTGCTCCACTCTAGGCTAAATATTCTCTGACTATCACAAAGTCCACGACCAGAACCCTTTTATCATCTCCGACACAACTTACAGATGACTTGCTGAGTTCTACTGTTATGTTCAGTGTCTGTCTGACACTCCTAGTTCCTACAGAAACGACTCCTCCACTACTCTCCTTCTCTCTATCTATCTCGTGCAGTAAAGAGGGATGTTAACCCTTTCCCCTCTTCTCCGCCTGTTGTAGCTGCTGACTTGCTTGGTAAATTAAACTCGGGACGTGGTCTATTGCTGCTTCCAAATAGACGAATTATTACTTTGCAGTAGCCCGGATACCCTGCTCGTGGGCTCAAGGCTGTCGGGATTATTATGCCCGAAATTCACGACACTTTTTAGGCCCTGCGCCTATGATCAGTGTGTGTTTAACATGAGCGTAACTAGCTCCGAATTTTGGTAAGAACATCTGTTCTTGCTGAAGAAGTCTGTGCTTCCAGCTCCCTGCTCTCTCTTGGGTACAAAACTTTTGCACCAGTGACCACCTTGTCACCACTCCACTTTCTTTTCTGGCTCTGCCGACTCTTCTTCTCCTGAGAAGACCGGCGAACTTCTAGCCAGCTGTAGGACTACTGTAGCCCTCGCTGCCACGCCTGGAAAATATCTGCTGTGGACAAAACAATAACAAATATATATCGCACAACACATTTCCCATATCCTTAACACTTAACTCCCTTAACTCTCACTCTTCAACACTTAAATCCCAACTCTTCAACCACTTAAGTCTCAAATATCTAACACTTAAGTTTTTGCAAATCTCTAACACCTAAGTTTTCAAATCTTTAACACCCAAGTTTTCCAATCTCGACCACTTAAGTTTTCAAATCTCGAACACTTAAGTTTCAAATCTCTAACACTTAAGTTTCAAATCTCTAACACTTAAGTTTCAAATCTTCCATACAGCTCCCATGCTCTAGTATCGCTTCAGCGATTAGTAAACATGCCTACCCCCACTTTCCCTCAAATACTGTCCTATCGACACTCTAATCTCCAGACTCAGCTTAGGTTAGCCCGTCACAACATTCTAACCACTGAATGAACCTGTTGCCAGTAAATTCCTGGCCCTACTTATTTAACAATGATCGATATGTTTACCTGGCTACCAAAATACAATAGACTTCACCCGAGACAATAATCTCCCGTCTCCATGAATTCATCAGTATAAACATATGTCTATTAAATAAGGGACTAATTAAAAATCCCAACTAGACCCGTAACTGCTGACTTCAAAATGTAGGTTTTACCCACACAGAGAAAAATACACAATTTCCCATGCTCTAACATTTAAAGCCACTCGTTCTATTACCACAGCGTTACACAAATTAGTCCGCTGGTAATTTACACACACTTGAACAATTAAATACACACCAAAACCCTAGCGTATTATTCGCTAATATTATAACTCAAATATTGAGAAATCTACACCCACGTGTCTGGAATATTATTTACACCCGATTCTGATAACAATGGACATTAACATTTCTAAAGGAACTGAAATCCTATTTTTTACAATGCATGCCTAGTTATCTCCCCTCTCCTTCCGTTATCAGATTCACCCCACTAAAAAAAAAGGACACGCAGCACGTGCTTGGGTACCCCTCTCCAAATCCTTGAAAATCACAATGAAATTACGTGCATCGTGTCTCAAAATTATAGTATTTAACATCTACCATCTTAAGCTTTCATTATCTCATAAAAAGAATGAATGCACTCTGATAATAATTTAGATAAGAGGGAACTCATGGCATGTCCGTTACGAACTAAAATTAATTTAATTCCGCGAGCGTGTTTTACGCTGCACCATTTAAAATCACAAATCCAGGAAAAATTAGATCCCCTGTCTTCTGACAAATAACAGTAATATTCCAATTTATACAAACAGCTACTCTGAGGAAACTATCAAATTCCCTACTACCTTTTCACAAATTACCTAATTGCGCTGTCAGTTATATTCACTTAAAAGATTTAGCATTGATGGCTCTACTTCTATGAATTAACTTTACCTCCTAGAAACAACTCTGCAAAAATCTTATAAACTATTAAAGCTTAATTAACTTCATATTTACCAGCACGAATTTCTCTCGAAAGAGCAGTCGGCTCTGTGGCAGTTCCTTCCCAAGGCGTAGAAGTTCAAAAAATTCTCAGCCTTCTGCCAGGGAATCCCGCTTATTTATTACCCCAGACCACGCTACGCGTGAGTCATAGCTAGGCTTTGTTCTTAAGCGGGTCGATCTATGAACCAACCAACGTGCCAGGAATCGCCCACGGTCATTTCTAAATTTAGAACTTACGGTCAAGCGGAAAATTTCCGTTGCTGACCTGTTTCCACGCGCTTAAAACTCCCCCTCTACCCCCATCTGATTTCACCCTTACTAAAAATTATAGCGCGCTCACTGAGAAGAACCGAAAATGCTCTGCCATTATGTTACACTGGAAAATCTTCCATGAACGAATTATCTCAATGAAACAGCGCGCTGGTGCCAGTCTAAAAGTTAAAACTACCATCTTTGCTAGAAACCGTAATTCTTAATCTACACAAAAAGTCCAAACTCTATTATTATACAAAGAGAAATAAAAAAAAACGAATAAGATAAAAAATCCCACCGTAATCCTTCCCTGAAAAAACGTAAATAAAAAACCGAAGACTTGGGCCTGTTGCTAAATTCAATCACATTAACTTCTCACACAGTCCCAAAGTTTGCTCCAGGGGACCCTGTCAAATGCCTTTTTCAGATCTATGAAACAAAGATGGATTCCACTCTTGTACTCATGGGCCTTTTCACTCAGCTGCCTGAGTGTGAAGATTAGGTCTTGAGTACTTCGGTTTTCTCGGAATCCGCACTGGGCTTCATCCAATTGTGGCTCAGCTAGGCATCGGAGTCTCTGCTCTAGGATTCTAGAGTAGATTTTACCAGGGACACTGAGAAGGGATATGCCTCTGTGGTTTCTACATTGTCGATTGTCACCCTTTTTGAAAATCGGTGTTATGATGGCAATCTCCCATTCCTTTGGTATGGCCTTGTTGCACCACGCTGCCTGTAGGACCCTTAAGAGTAATAGGTCGCCTGATGCTCCCATGTACTTAACCATTTCTGGTGTTATACCATCATGCCCTGCTGCTTTGCCCATCTTGATTTTCTCCAGTGCTGCCCTCAGTTCTTCCATCTTTATGTCATCTTCATCACCATTTGTATCCTCTTCTGTGCTAGTGGTTATCATTTCTGATGCTCTACCTTGCTCACCATCAAGGAGTTCTGAGAAATATTTTGTCCATCTTTCCATTACTTCCTTCGGGGCAGTAAGCAATTTGCCTTGCTTGTCCTTTATAAATTTAAGAGGGCATTGTTTTTCCTTCCTCATGTTCTTTAGGGTCTTATAGAACAATTTCTGGTTTTCTTGCGCATCCTTTTCTAGCTTTTCTCCAAATTCTTCCCAGGACTTCTGTTTTGCTGCTAGCACCTTGTTCTTTGCTTCTGTTCTGAGTTTCACATATTCTCTATATTTCTCTATTTGTCCTGCTGTGTTTTTAGCTCCTAAATATTGTTTCCATGCCATTTTCTTCTCTCTTATTTTCTCTTTGACTTCTTCTGTCCACCAAGGTGTCCTCTTTCTCTTGTTCCCAAGTCGGACTTCACCACATGCTTCTGCAGCAGCTGTCTTTATGATGTCCTTGAATTTAAGCCACAGGGTTTCCAAGTCATCAGGTTGTTCTTCTGTGTTTCTCACCGCTGTAGCAATAAGCCCCTGATATCTGGTCTTAATTTCTGGCTCTTTCAGCTTGTAGGTCTTAATGCTCATTTCTTCCGTTCGTTTACTTGGTTTCTTGCGTGGTGCTGGGCAGTTCCTAGGCTGAGCAACTCTTTCAGTTGTTCTTTTGATTGTAAGCAGGTAGTGATCACTTCCAATCTCTGGCCCCCTCCAGACTCTATCTCGGACACATCTAGTGTATGCATGTATGCGCTTATGGGGGAACTTTGTGTTGGTAATGATCAGATTCTGCTCACTGCAGAATCTGAGGAGTCGCTTCCATTGTCATTGAGAGTATCTTCTCCATATCTTCCGATAACTCCACCCCATCTAGCATGGTCATTTCCAACTCTGGCATTGAAATCTCCGAGCATGATAATTTCATCTAGGCAGTCATCCACTGTCCTTTGAAGCAGCTCGAAGAATTCTTCCTTGACCTCTGCTCTCTCATCCTCATTTGGCCCATACACTATGACCAGGTTGACTATGGTTTCTCCTTCTTTTAGTTTTACAACCATAATGCGCTCCGAGACAAAGTTCCATCCCTTGATACTATCTTTCTGGTTTTTGGCCACAATGCAACCCACGCCCCCTTTAGCTCTTTCAGATGTGGGTACACCACTGTATAGCAGAGTGTTGCCATCGAGATCCATGACTCCTTGTCCCTTTTTCTTTGTTTCGGTAATAGCCAGGATTTCTAGTTTTGCTTTCCTCATCTCTTCCATCAGCTCCTCTTCTTTCCCATTTATACTTCTTGTGTTCCATGTTCCATAAGTCATAGTCCGTAGTCCGTTCCAGTTCGTCGCCTTTAGAATCAGTCCGGTTTTCTCTCTTATGTTGCTTGTAATCATAGTTTAAGACAAACAGGTGATTGGCCTGTTGTGCCTTTGCATGGTGGAGGGGCTGCCTCCTTACGGCCTCCATGCAGGCCGCCCTCCTCCTTTTTCATCCGGGCTTGGGACCGGCATAGGCGGAGTTCATCCCACCTTGCACAAGAACTAAAACCGCTACATTTCTTCACTGCATTTAATGATACATGTGCAAGGAGAAGCTAAACTAAATTAAAATTATTAACATTCCTGCCAGGTTAAATATATACATATGGCATATTATTCTACAGAATATTAATTCAAGTACAATGTTATTAAGAATTGTGCAAGATGCACTATTTTTATAGTTATAGATGAAGACTTAATTAAAGCTGAGCCTGATAGACATTTGTCACACTTCAGAGCTTAATAATGTCACCATATGTGAATTATAGACATAAGAAAACTAATGTGAAGCTTTGACCCCAACATTGTCAAGTTTTGCAAAGAAAGCTTACTACAAGAAACAAGCAATCCACTATGGTTTTTTTTTACTGTCTAAAAATTTTTATTTTTTTATTAAATCAGACATTTTGAATTCAGTGTTTCTACAAATATGAATTAAAATGCTGGAAAGAAATGAGGGTTTCACTTTTTGTAAGTGTGAATGTTTATGTATGAGTTATTTGACGAAGGTTGGACCAAAGAGTTTGTAAGACTATACTGTTTATCAGTTGTCATTTAGTCTCCATTCTGATATTTAGATGTTTGAGTAGTGGTGACAGTTGGTAGGTCACTACACTGCCTTTCTGACATCTCCTTTCAGTTTCTTTGTCGAGTATAGTATCTAATTGTCTGCAGTAATATTATTTTATAATGATTGTAGAGCAAAAAAACCAGTGGCAGGCAATGTTCTGAATGGTGCAAATACAAGAGCTGGAAAGGCAGCTGTAGCAACTACAAGACCAACCAGTTTGAAGGTATCTGCACACAAAATGGAGTATCCAGGTTCAGAATTTGGCAAGCGTTTGCACAGTATCAGCCGCTTCATTGACAGATACAGATTACAGATATTCTGGGCTGTGCTTTATACTCTAGTCACTGTTGGAATTTTTGCTGAAAGGGCATACTGTAAGTCCTCCATGTCTGTGTCTAGCATGATTCCTCTTCTAAGCTTCTAAATTAAAACTGGCAGGTTTTATAATATCTACGACTGCAGGTCATCAGTTTATAATGCTTCACTGAGATGGATAGTTGTATAGTGGATAACTAGGTAATTTGTCAAACAAGGCAAGGGATTAATGATGTCGCTCTTACCCGACTCCCTTTGGTATTTTGTTACTATCAGATTTACACAGGTTTCAGTGAAGAATGTCAGTATATTATAAGTGTTCAATACTATGGTATCTGTAACTTCTGAATAACACTGCAACATTTTTACACCCACACCTCTTTTTAAATTGATAAAGAAGTGTTAAATGCATGTCAGTTTGGTCAGTTTTGCACAAACCATGCTCTTACTACTTTTTCCTCTATTCAGCTTTCTCCAGACCGTACCTACCGTTTATTTCTGTTAGATGTTTGCTCACTTTACACTTCCATTCCTCACTCTGATGGTCTCCGAGCTCTCCGGTTTTTCCTGGACCAGCGCACGCACCCCTCTATCGCTACAGAGACTCTCCTGCGCCTTGCAGAACTGGTCCTTCGACTCAATTCCTTTGAGTTCAATGGACAGTTCTTTGACCAAATAAGTGGAGTTGCCATGGGCACCAAGATGGGTCCCAGTTATGCCTGCCTCTTCATGGGCTACCTGGAGTATCAGGTGTGGCAGCAGTATCCTGGACCTTTTCCATTGATGTATCATAGATACATCGATGATGGCATAGGTCTCACCGATATGCCAGAGGTTGACCTATCTAGGTTCATTAATTTCATTAACAACTTCCACCCTGCGATCCAATTCACCTCTCACATCTCCACTGTCTCTGTTAATTTCCTTGACATTGTTGTCACTATCACTCCGCCCCACCTCACCACTTCGGTGTACTACAAACCCACCGATGCACACAGTTACCTCCTTTATACTTCCTCTCATCCTCCGGCTTGTCGGGACTCCTTGCCTTTCTCACAACTTCTCTGCCTCCGTCGGTTATGCCAAGATGATGACAACTTTCTATGCCGAGCACAAGAAATGTTGGACTTCTTCCGTAACAGACAGTATCCAGAAGATGTTCTTACCTCTGCCTTAGAACGTGTTCTCCCTATCTCACGTCTAGAGGCCCTCAAACCCCGCCAAAAAACCTCCTCTGATAGAGTCAAGTTAATAATGACCTATCACCCTCACAGCACTGCTGTCAAAAGGATCCTGTTTCGCCACCTACCTCTCCTCCAAGCTGACCCAGTGGCGCGGGAAGCATTTAGTGAGCCACCCTTGCTGGCATATAGACGGGACAAAAATTTGAGGGACCTCCTAGTCCACAGCCATCTGAAAACCGTCAACGATGGCCACTTTGGAACCAAGCCATGTAACCGTACACGATGTAAGACATGTCAGTATGTAATCGAAACACGTTCAGTCTCGTTCCCTAACACCAAGTTCACCATCACCCATGGCTTCACATGTGAGTCACGCAACGTCATTTATGCTATTATATGCAAACGTTGCACCATTACGTACATCAGCCAGACGGGCACACGACTGGGCGACCGATTCTGCAGACACCTCTATGACATCTCTCAGTTTAATTCCACACCTGTGGCCATCCACTTCAATGGCTTTGACCACCACGGTGCCACTGACATCCAGGTGACAGCCATCAGATACTGTTCCTCGGACGCCAACAGTCGGTTTCGCCAGGAACAACGCCTCATCCATCTTATGGGTTGCCTCAAACCACACGGTTTGAATACCCAACATTCTTTTGTCTGAGACGCCTTTCTC
Organism: Oreohelix idahoensis; assembly: GCA_024509875.1. NCBI lineage: Eukaryota > Metazoa > Mollusca > Gastropoda > Stylommatophora > Oreohelicidae > Oreohelix > Oreohelix idahoensis. The sequence goes on from JAMPIV010008419.1 coordinate 106,550, forward strand.
TATCGAGTCCCTGTTGTATTATGACTTTCTACTTTGATGCGATCACCCATTTTTTTTTTTTAAATTATCATTTTGTAAATTTAATAGTTTTATTTATTTATTTATTTTTTATTTTAAATTCGTTTATTTATTTAATTTAATTTAAATTTTTTTTTTTTTTTTAAATTATTATTATTTTTTTTTGTTTTGTTTTAAATTAAATTTTTTTTCTTTTTTATTTTTTTTTTTTTTTGTTTTTTTTAAAATTTTTTTTTCCTTTATTATTTTATTTATTTATTTATCTATTTATTTATTTATTTTTTTTTTTATTTTTTTTTATTTTTTTTATTTTATTTATTATTTATTGATTACTTTTTTCTCACTCTTTTCCAGTCCTTGTTTTCATTTTTTCTTATTTTTTTTATTTTATTTATTATTTATTAATTACTTTTTTCTCACTCTTTTCCAGTCCTTGTTTTCATTTTTTCTTATTTTTATGTACTATCAACTTCCTCTTTCCGGTTTAGTGGCAGCCATCTTGCTTTGCTTCACATGTGACTGGACTTAATATTAAGGGAGTTTTTTTCTCTTATTTTTATAGTTTCATGTTCTCTACTTAATTCTCATTTTCTTTCCCTCCTGTCTCTTGTTTGTCTACAATGTAGATCTAGACTTTTCCTGTGGCTTTTCTGCCATTCCGAAACGTGTCAAGTTGAAGTCATTGAACTCCGGTTTCTCCAGCTTGGCTTGCATTTAAAGGATCGTCACATCTGGTCCCAGGTTAGGAGGAAGAATTGTGTGGTATAATATGCATTCCCCACCATCTAAGGGGGCTCTCCACCTAAGCAGAGCTAAAATACTGTTCTCTGGTTCTGGGCTCTTCCAAGGAATTGTCACCTCCTGCACAGAACCATTTCTCAGCCCTCTCTGCCTATCACTGGATCCATAGTGAGATCCTCCTGCATGCAGCCAAACAGTTATGTCTGGGGCTCATGTGACTTCTTCAAGCTGTGCGTAATGCTGAGTTCTCAACAAGTTTCACCACAGGGGGAATCCTTGGAAGTGTGTGGATGATTTCAAGAGTCAATGAGGGTGTAATTAGCCTTGCAGACAGAGATTCACTTCCTCATATGTATATTAAAGCATTGTGCATAGCTGGTGGTCATATAACAATGACTCCAGATATACCTCCATGCATCCAATGGTACTATAGGCATATGTTTTTTAAAAAAATCTTTAAAAATGCACCTTAATAAAGAATACTGTAACTAGTTTAAACAGGTGGGATCTGAGGTAAGAGGGTGAGCTGGTGGCACATGAAGCTTATATAATGTTTTTCTTAAGAGATTCCCAATTGCACCTTGGCTGTCAGTGGCAGAGTGGCTAGAACACTTCCTTCTCAAGGCAAAGGTACCTGGTTCAAAAACAGGTCATGTAATGCTATGAAAATGAGTACCTGACTCTCAGTTAGGGACACAAAGGCAGCGAGGAAAGAAACTGGTCACACCCACCTCATAAAGCTAAGCTAATTGGTGAAGTCTTTAACACTTCACTGCCCTACAGCAGTATCTACTATAGGACTACCTTTACGTTTATGTCAGTGGAACATGCATACAAGAAATATAACTGTTTCTGTTGTAGAGTAACATTACTTAACACCTATATACACTGAATTATATTTTACTTTTAGTCTTGTACATTGATGTGCGTCCATGCAGGTGCTAGAACTGTCATTCATCCAAAAGCAAGAATCCTGGCAGAAACAGGACCTATCATTATTGGAGAATTCAACGTCATTGAAGAACTTGTGACCATAACAAACACGTATGTTTTACAATCTGTTTTCATTTATTTTCCTGTTTCATCCCATAAGAAGCATGAAGCTACCACTACAGTTAACTCCCTTGCAGGAAGCCTGCATCAAAGCTTTCATGTTCTAGTAGAGCAGTGGTTTCTGTAGCAGTTTGTTTAACATGATGAGGTTTGCCAGCCACATGCACAGTCTCAAATTACTTGCCTCTTATGATATGCCTGAAGGAGCAATAGTCCAATTCTTTGTCTGCTCAGAGACTTACTGGAACTACACAGAGAAAAATTTGTATGCAACATTGAAAGTAATAGTCTTACTGAAATATAAAGCAGAAAGCAAATGTCATCTTTGTCAATCAGGGTTTCTCTGTGTAAAAATATAATACAAAAAAAAAAGCAGACGTGGTTTTGAAAAATTCAGAGTTATTTGCCCTGTGGAAAGCTTGATTGGGCAATGCATATGCTTTTTTTCCCCTCATGATTCTGTAAACCATGTGTTTCTTGTTGCTGCACCACATCAGTTGGCCTTTTGAATGGAAATAGTTGGCTTGGAGTTTGAAAGTCTGAGTAAGTGTAAGCTTTACTGTATTAATTTTGTCATATACAGTCATATAAAAAGGGGTAACCACACCAGAGGGATAATGAATTGGACACACTCTTGCCAGTCTTCTAATTATCACCATAGAAACCTGACAAAGACCCCACAGGAAAAGAGGAACATAAGATCACTTAATTTGGTGCCCTCGGGATTGGACTTAAATCTTGGGAGCTACAGCCTATGCGGTTAGAGTGCTTTCCTTACGTGGCACAGTTATCGGGTTCCAAATTCTAAGCCTGTTCGTGTCACACTTCAGTCTACCCAGCTTTAAATGGGTACCTGCCTCAGCTCTTGAGTTAGGGAAGGAAAAGGCAGCAAGGATGGGAACTGATCACCCCTCACCTCAAAAATGTTGAAACCCAGTATAGATGAAGTCTCTGACACTTCATTCCCCTACGGCAGTATCTCCTTTTTGACTACCTTTACCTTTTTAATTGAAAAGAAAGACATGGGGGGGGGGGGGGGAGAGGAAAGGGAGGGGGGGGGGGGGGGGGAAGAAGCCATATGGACTTGTATAATTTTGTGTAACATATACTTGTCTTTCTTTTTCATAATTTTTCATATTATTTCAACATTTACTGCTTAGGTCATCAATTGATGAAAACAGTGGGAAAGTTCAGATTATAGGAAACAACAACATGTTTGAAGTTGGTGCAAGTATCCTTTGAGCAGTATTTTACAAATAGTTAATGAGTTAATTTTTTTTGTTTTTTAATATAGAACTATGATTGATTTTGTGCCATAAATAATGGCTCTACTTTATATCGTAAAATACAACCTCTGTTTAAAAATTTCAAGATAGATTTTATTAATGTAAACATTTAATTACAATTTTAACAATTAAAAGACTTGTCTGTTATTAAGTAAGAGAAGACTATTACTAATTCTGTTACTGGAATGCAAACAGAATGCGAAAGACATCTTCTATGGACAACTGGCAGATGGCAAAAGAATAGTTGGGTGACTGTATCTGAGGTTCAAAGATGTGTGCAAGAGAGACAAGAGGGCATTGGACATAAATAAAGCAACCTGGGAGGATAAAGCTGCCGATTGCACCATGTGGCGATGCTCTCTACGGCGCAACCTCAGATTGAGCGAAAAGAAGCTCTAACGGCAAGCAGAAGAGAGGAGAAAATGTTGAAAGGAACATGAAGGAAAAAAGTAACTGAGGGCTGTCACTTCAGGGGCGTATTCCCATAGTCAGTTATGACTGAAGTGGCTATTATTATTATTATAACGAATGAGAACTTCACAAAGATGTAACCAAACCTGGGTTCTTCTATGCTTGGCAGATGCAATGCCTGAACAAGTACTGACTGCCAATGCTATACCTTAACCCTGTTCTGGGTGAGACTGATGCCCAGTGTATCTGCCTGTACAACCTGGGTGTGTACATGAATGCATGCGACGGTAATGCAACATGGCAGATGAAAAAAGCATGAAACTGGATACCGTGTTTGTTGAGAAGGTTTGCAGATGGTGGCTTGAGGTTCTCAGAGACTCTGTTCCAGGATGAGAAATAAAACAACAATTTATTGCCAGTTGTTAATTAAACATTTAGTTGTATGATACTTGGCCTAGAAGCTGATGTCTGCATTGTCAATAACAAACAAATAAGAGAAAACATGAGGTACAGTAGAACTCCATTTATCCGAACCCCATGGGACCGAGCATCGTTCGGATAATCAAATGTTCGGATAATTGGATTACATAATGTATCGAGTACATGTACACATATTTCTAAAAATAATTAACCATCACAAGGAAAATACACTATAAAACATATTTACTTGTACTGTAATAATAATACCCACACTGTATTAGATCACTGTATCACCAAAATCTTTTATTACACTGCAGTGCATGTACTACTTGTATTAATTATTTTTTGTTAAGAAAGAGAAATATTTTCAAAATAACATTACAAACGATTCAAAACCAGGCGCAACTTACGTATACATGTACTTGCACAGATGTAGCCCACTATTTAAAATAATGAGGAATCCTCTTTTGCACCAAACTGGATAGTCTCCTTTTGGCTGCTAAGTCCCGCATTCTCTTCAACAGCAGAAGCTGTGTAGGACAGCTGTCATCTTCTTGCTCGTACCAAGCCATCGCTGTTTCTAGTGCTATAAAGGCCTCTTCAGGACTTGGTCGACGTTTTGGTTTTTCTTCATAATCTACAAGTACATCGTGTACTTCTGAGGAGTCGGTGGAATTAGGATGCCGTCAAATTACCACCTCTATCGACACCAGGTATTACAATGCAAGATGTGGGTGTCTTATCTGGTTTAGATTGTTGCGGTGTGTGTGTTGCAGTAGAACAGTTCAGGGTACACCACAGGCAACATGACGTGTAGAGTCATAAAAATGGTAACTTCGCTTTAGGTTTATACCATTTATTGCACGCCACAAAACAGTCATGATACTTATGTTATCATCAGCATAGTATAACGAATGCAGCATTCAAACTCATGTTAACTGACAGTCATGTAGGAGTCAATACTCAATAGTTGTATGGAAAACAAATATCATAGCGAAGCTTGATAAATAATACATATAACTTCTGCAACCGTGGTCCGCTGCAGATCCTTAATGTTCATAGACAATAATAATTATTCCTTCCTGATGCTAGCAGATCAGATGTATACAATACGTCCGTTTACTGTCTGCACGTGAGTAGCATACATGGATTACAGGTCAGCTCGACCTTTATAACCTTCCTAAGTCTAACCATCTGACTTGGACGTGATCTCTGATATAACGAATCCTGGAACACAGACAATAGTCTTGTTGGTCTAGAGCGACCCATAGATATATAACTAGTTCAGGTATAAAGATACCGATGACTTAATCCTAGTCAAAGTACCTCTCCATTTTGAATCACACAGGCGAGCAAAAAGGCGACAAAATGACGAACCTCTAGATGATAGCCTAAAGTTCGATACAAGAGGAATTACCTTATTTCGGAAAATCAACCATGAACATATGCCTCCAGGCAGGCTTGAATAATACGGGGAAATAGTCTAGTTAGCTAACTAACTCACAAAGACAATGTATTTCCCTCAGAGAATCACAAGACGCAGTCGCGTCCGCTCGCTAATCAGTCCATTTCTCAACTCCCCGACCTGGGCGGAACAACAAACGACAACCAAGTCGAGACATGCGCAGAGTGACAATCTCTGAGTCGCTGTTCACAATAAGACGATTCTAAGAACATTCGAGATAAAAGTCTTACACAGTCGCGCCTTTTATGGACATGAACAGAAGCGTTAAGAAAGGTTTCAAACATCTACAACAGTTGACTGATACTACCAAATAAGGAGATATGGTCACGCTTCGTTCAAGACATTATAGACCGAACGTGTCTCTATACAAGAGGAGGTAAACTCATAAAAAATAGCAGTATCGATATATCGGGTTCTGTCCCTTTGACCATAAAATATATATAACATGCATTTCAGTCAAATAATGATCATACATACGAAAAACGATCATACAAAGACTTTGGAAAAAAGTAATTATTTGTGCGTAACATTACCGCACCCTCCCGGGAAAAAAAAAAAATGAAACATTTTTTTTTTTTTAAATCCTGGAGCCGGAAAAATCTAGGCTCCTAACGCACGTATGATGCGCGGATATACCTAACAAAATAGCTCAACACTTGGAGCAAAACTGAGATCATATCCCAGGTCCTTAGAGAAAAATTTATCTAAGTATACGCGTATATATCCCAGGAAGGTGCCACCAACACAAACCACAATGCTGGCAACATCATAATAAAAGTCAAATTATTCTCATACCAATATATGAAATCAAATATATTATTATGATATCATACAATGTGTTGCAAATAGCGGTGTAATATATTAATATACCGCACTATTTTATTACATTATGTAATGCATCAGTAACTAATAAGTAATACATGTGTTGATCTTCGTTGACATAAAACATTCAATAGAAGAAGATGTGGACATCATCCGCTCCCAATCTAGGACAGGACTTGATATACTCAAAGTTCCACAATGGACACAATCTCGCATCTTCAATGATGTGCTGCGAAAATATCAATAACACAAATCTTAAAGACAACTGGTAAATCTCTCAATACAATCCTGAAAATAATTTATTTAAATGTGGCCGAGTGATCTTTTGGCCCGTATATCACTAACTAAGCCTTCTTAGATAATTACATGGAACAATGTTATAAATTCCCCCTCAAAAAAGTGAGAAAAAAAAAATCTACTAACATGTCATTATAACATTGGACTGTATATCAGAAAATATATATATGACAGAAGAATCATGTGGAATCGTGTGGGCATCTGGACAGAATGTCCGCCATTACATTATCCGAACCACGGATAGCTCGAACCGAGAAATGAAATGGTTGAAGAGCTATGGCATAACGAGTGGACCTCGAGCTCTTCAAGTTTTTGCTCTGAATAGCAGTAAGCGCTTTCTGGTCGGTTTCCACAATGAAATGTGCGCCTAGAAGAAATCTTTGTAACTTCAGAATAGACCATACCATAGCCAATAACTCACGGTCTAAAACCGAGTAATTCTTTTCTGCAGCATTTAATTTCCTAGAGATATACATCACCGGATGCAGAGTATCAGAATACTCCTGCATTAGTGCTGCCCCAATCCCAGTTGACGAGGCGTCACTTCGAAGAACAAAAGTCTTCTCAATAGTAGGTAACCTAAGAATAGGTGGAGATGAAAATAGGTCTTTAACCTGGTCCAATGAGGATTGACATTCTTTTGACCAGCGGATCAAATTAGGCGACCCTTTCTTCAATAAAGTAGAAAGCGGTGCCATAATGGAGGACAGATTCGGAATGAATCGTCCGTAGAATTGGATCAAACCTAATAGACTCCTTACTTGTTTCTTTGTCTTAGGGACCGAAATGTTAAGTATTTTTGAAACATTGTGGTCCTCTGTCTTTAAAAGACCATGACCAACACGATGACCTAGGAAAGAAATCTCACTAAATCCTATAAAGGCTTTAGAGGGTTTTGCAGTCAAGTTATACTCGCGAAGAGTAGACAGTAATTCGTATAAACCCAAATAGTGATCTTCCCAGGAATCACTGAATAGACAGATATCATCTAGATATGCTATGACATCTGTACGATATGCGAGAATTCGGCGCATCATGCGTACGAATGTAGCAGGGGCGTTCATAAGACCAAAAGGCATGAAATTCCATTGGAATAAACCCCTAGGTGTAGAAAAAGCTGTAAAAGGTTTGGCACGTTCAGTTAGCGGGACTTGCCAATAACCTTTAGACAAATCTAGTTTGGTAAAGAATCTAGAATTAGAAAGTTTATTGAGTAGCTCTTCTAATGAAGGCATAGGTTCAGCGTCGAACTTCGTAACTTGGTTCAATTTGCGATAATCTACGCAAATGCGAATGTTATTATCCTTCTTTCGAACAATAACCATAGACGAAGAGTATGCTGAAGTGGATGGTTCAATGATTTCCAAACGTATCATTTCATCCAATTCTTTTTCGACTTGAGACTGGAAATGGATAGGTATTGGATAGGGTCTGACTCTGATAGGATTATGATCAGTTAGCACAATGTCATGTTCAATGACATGTGTGTGTCCCGGGATGTCTGTAAGAACATCCTGAAATGTTTGCAACATCGAAGAAACTTGTCGATGTTCCTCAGCGGAAAGATTTGGAGAAACGGTCACGTTTTTCCAAGATTCCGTAGAATAAAGTGGGACCATAGAAAGAGGAAGATTGACATCAGAAAAAGTAGTTTCCTCATCCTGTATAACTGACAGCGATGAGTATTGACCATGAGGTACTTGAGAATTGTCCGTTGCCTGGAAAATAGGCTGCAAATAGTCTGGTCTTTCATGAAATTCCGTGAGCATATTTATGTGGAAAGTTTTATGCTTTCCATCAATATCGACACATAGTCGACATCAGAAATTTTGGAGACTATTGCATATGGACCTTTCCATGCAATTAGAAGTCTGTTCTCCCTTGAAGGAAGTAGGACGAGAGCTTTGTCACCTGGACAAAGTTGTCGTAGACATCTATTCTTATTCGCAAACTGCCTTGCCTTTTCTTTAGCAAATTCGGAAGACGAAGTTGCTAGTCTGCATGCCTCAATGATTTTTTTCCTAAGAGCAATGACGTACTCATAAGAAGACTGAGTCTCATCGCTAATATTATCGGCAGTGATTAGATCGTGAAGTAAAGACATAGGGCCGCGCGGTTGCGCGCCAAAGACAAGTTCAAAAGGGGAAAACCCCGTATGTTCATTGGGGACCTCTCTATACGCAAAGAGAGCCGCGGGTAAGACCCTGTCCCAATCCTGAGGATGATCCTCAGTTATTTTACCCAGTAAAGTTTTTAGAGTCCTATTTAAACGTTCGACCAACCCATTAGACATTGGGTGATAGATACTGCTGAGAGACCTTTTTATATGTAGCATAGACATTACCTGTGACATAGTGTCTGATATCAGTTGAGTGCCATGGTCTGACAATATTTCTCCGGGAAAACCCAAGCGAGAAAATATCAGCCAAAGAGCGTCTGCGATATCAGCAGTTGAGATGCTCTTGAGAGGTATTGCCTCTGGCCAACGTGTGCACATATCGACACATGTAAGAATAAATTGATGCCCTCTAGCCGACTTAATTCTAAAAGGACCGATAATATCTATTGCCATTTTTTGAAAAGGGCGAATTGGAATGTCAGCAGCCTGAATAGGCGCAGCATGTCGTGGTCCTTTAGATTTGACCTCCTGACATACTTTGCAAGAGCGACAGTACATTCGTATGTCCTTGCTTACAAATGGCCAAAAGAAAGCCGCAAGAACTCTCGACTTTGTACGGGAAAAACCCATATGTCCAGCACATTGCGAGTCATGAGCATGTTGCAATATTTGCACCCTCATGCTCTTAGGCACAAGAATTTGTGAATGAGTGGATGTAGTCGAGTCTTGTACCATACGTACAAGTACGCCGTTCTTCATAGAAATCCAAGATTTTCTATTAGTATTTTGATTAGGATCACCTTTTTTTGCTAGAATGAAGAATTTTTGTAACGACGGATCTTCTTCTTGCAATTTGATAAATGAGTCACGTGTAATAGTCAAGTGACTATTTTGTTCATTTACTTCATCATTATTAGTTAATGAAGTTTGAGGTGGATCCAGAGCATGTGCTCTTGTGACCACCGTATTGGTAGCTTCAATGTTTTGCTCTTCCCAAACAGCAATCTGCTGTGGGGTACATTCCCTAACTCCGTGAATACGACCAATAATAAGGTCCGCAATAGGGTTTGGAAGTAGACACGCGTGGACCTCTCCCGTGAAGAAAGGAGTAGCAATATGTATTATGGCAGTAGGATATTTTTCCAACGTGCCACCAAATGTGACACATTTGATGACCTTTCCTGTAGCCCAGAATGGATCTACAAGAGATTGCCTAACCCCGACAGTAGTACATCCAGAATCAAACAACACCGAGACTGGATTACTATTTACAAGCCCCTTATGTAATATAAGAGAACCTCTCCCATCATGAGCAACATTAGCAGGAAGAGCGGGCAAAGGATGACCACAGCTTAGAGTACTAATGGTTTTCGGATCAAATAAAGTACTGCATTGGATACATTTATTTGCCCTACCAAAGTCAAAAGATGAGCATCCGATAGCATTATGGTCTTTATCATTATTAACCTGTTTATCTGCTCCCTGAGATTCTTGTTGAACAGAGTTTGTCTGTTGATATCTTTTTCTCTTCTGTTGCGATCTACCGCGACCATTATTGCCTCTGCAATTATCATTAAAGTCCCTACTGTAATTTTTATCCTGGTTTGCGTTCCAGTTTCCATAACTGTCATTACCATCTCTATGCTGTTGAGAACCTCTATTATCTTGGTATTGAGGTCTCTGCAAAAAAATATTTTCCTCTATACCGATTACCTTTATGAAAATTTCTAAAGTTACCGGGAATAGAATACCGTGTAATATTAGGTTGTCTCCAGTTCTGGGAAGAAGAATCTCCCTGAAATTGATTACCATGGTTCTGGGCATAATTACGGTTACTCTTTTTATTGAAATTTTGCTGGCTACCCTGAAATTTACGCATAAAATTCGGGCCATAAGGTGCTGCCGAAGCAACTGGCAGACCTTCTTTTACCTTAGAGTTGCTAATGGTTATGTGAGGATGTGCAGTAACATACTGGCTACAATATTCTTCCATTTCTTTTATATTTTTAGGCTTACGCTCATGAAGAAAAGAAAGAAAAGCTTCATTAACAGAAGACATAACCTTGTCTCTAAGAAGTAAGTCCATGAGGGCTTCAAATGTACTTTCTGTCTTAGAAAGCTCAACCCATCGTAAAAAAGTAAGACGTATGCCTGAGATGAATTCTGAGAATTCAACTCCAGTTTCTGGTAACATGTTTTTAAATTTAAGACGATATCCGTCTTCGTTAAGTTGGTACTTCTTTAACAATGCCGCCCTGACAACCTCATAGTTGTTCTTGTCAGGCACATCTACCATACCCAACAAAGTCAAAGCATCACCTCTAAGTATCTTGGACAGATGATAAACATATAATGTTTTATCTATATTATGCACCTTACATGCACTTTCAAATCTATCCAGATAAAATGTTATATCATCAATTGAAGCATTGAATGCTGGTAAATTAAGCTTGAAATCAACAGCATTAGACTTATTAGCAGATGATACCTTATTAGCATCATTAGCATTACTAGATAACTTCAACTTTTCTAACTCCAAAGCTAAGAGTTTTTCTTCATGTTCCATTTTTGCTTTTCTCTCATCAGCTTCTCTTTGTAACCTTCTTTCTTCAGCCTCAGCCTGTTTTTCTAATCTTTTATTTTCAGCCTCTATTTCAAGTCTCTTATTTTCAGCTTCTTTTTCAAGTCTCTTATTTTCAACCTCAGCCTGAAGTCTCTTCTCCTGAGATTCTGCTTCTCTTTTTTGTTTTTCCATTTCCATTTGTAATCTCTTTTCATCTACCTGCATCTGCAGTTTTAAATTTTCAGCATCTATTCTCTTTTGTTCAGTTAGTTCTTTCATTTTCTTTTCCTCCGACTTCAATGCCTTGGCATATTGAACAGTCGCAAATTCTTCTAATTTATCACCTGTCTTCCCAAGGGCTTTACCCTGCTCAATAAAGTACTCAAATGTAGACATGATGTCTAAAATGTGAGTACAGAACCTGAAATAATTAATTATCTTATTTCAATCTTAATAGCAACAAGACTTAATAAAGTGCTTGTATAATTACTATGTTTACTCCAATCTCTGTGGGAAACAAGACTTGACACCAATTTGTATTATCAGTTGTACAATAATATCACAAGTCACCTCTTAATTATCAGTGCACTACCCAAATCAGTGCATAACCATCAGTTATTTATCATAACTGCACTACAATAGTGCATAAGGAAAAAAAAAACCACCAGCTAGTTATGATAAGTGCACTATAGATCAATAGTGCATGAGCATATATGTAACAATAGTGAAAGCTAACTATGCAAGAACTATGCAAACAATAACAAGACAATGTAAACAATAACAAAGTACCAACAATGTAAACAAAACAAAGATCAAAGTCAATGTAAACAATAACAAAGATCAGAGTCAATGTAAACAATAACAAAGATCAACGTCAATGTAAACAATAACAAAGATCAGAGTCAATGTAAACAATAACAAAGATCAAACAATACGAAAACATTCGCATAAGTCAAATAAATAAACAGCGAAACTAAAAAGAATATGATGACAGAATGCGAAGATATGACAAACAAATGACGCTACAGTATATACACAAAAATTTACGTGAAGAACTGAATAATAGAAAAGAGGAGACCTACAAATACAAACAATTGAAATCGAAACTAAAAAACAGAAAGAAAGAGAGAAACAAAAAAAAAAAAAAAATATACAAAAAACGAAAATAAAGCACAACTCGTCACAACTAAACAGATATAGCAACGATTGTCGCTAGCAAATTTCACAGTAGGAAATTCGCACAGTCCCTAACGAAAACGCTAACAGTAGAACCTCTGTGACGTGGTATCATCTACTGAAAGACACCGCCCAACCGAGAAAACCCGCAGAAATATAAACATATAAATACAAATCCAAATAACATATAACATGTAAACATATAAAGAGTGCGAAAAATGTGATAGACAGAAGGCTCAGTTAGAACATAAGGGCACAGTTCACAAACAAAACAGGCCACTTAACTTCTATGTATCCACAACGTCAGCACAGTTCAGAACAGGATGTGATCAGCATTCTTAGGACAATGATCCAACGTTGATCCATATCTGCTCTCGTAAACTGCCATGACGAAGGAAATGAGCTTCTAACAGGAAACAGCTTCTGACAGGAAACAGCTTCTGAACTTGACCTTCTGAATCTGCAACAGTAATTCTGAGACCGGAACAGTTGTTACGGCACTTGTCCTTCTTCTCAACAGATCAGGAAATCCATTCGCTCGGTACTTGTCCTTCTATTTGTAGACAAACTTCAATACCGCCGAGCAGCGCCGGGTAGTTTCAAAATATCAACAACTGTCAGTACTGCTGCGTCTTTCAAAAAATTTCATCAAAGGTGATGAATAGCAACTGCAATGTTGTCTTGTAGTCTGCTGATGATGTCTGGGTTTGTTGACCCCCTTGAGAGTTGGTACCAGAATAAACCAACTATTGGCCACCATGAATTGATAAGGGTGGAATTAGGATGCCGTCAAATTACCACCTCTATCGACACCAGGTATTACAATGCAAGATGTGGGTGTCTTATCTGGTTTAGATTGTTGCGGTGTGTGTGTTGCAGTAGAACAGTTCAGGGTACACCACAGGCAACATGACGTGTAGAGTCATAAAAATGGTAACTTCGCTTTAGGTTTATACCATTTATTGCACGCCACAAAACAGTCATGATACTTATGTTATCATCAGCATAGTATAACGAATGCAGCATTCAAACTCATGTTAACTGACAGTCATGTAGGAGTCAATACTCAATAGTTGTATGGAAAACAAATATCATAGCGAAGCTTGATAAATAATATATATAACTTCTGCAACCGTGGTCAGCTGCAGATCCTTAATGTTCATAGACAATAATAATTATTCCTTCCTGATGCTAGCAGATCAGATGTATACAATACGTCCGTTTACTGTCTGCACGTGAGTAGCATACATGGATTACAGGTCAGCTCGACCTTTATAACCTTCCTAAGTCTAACCATCTGACTTGGACGTGATCTCTGATATAACGAATCCTGGAACACAGACAATAGTCTTGTTGGTCTAGAGCGACCCATAGATATATAACTAGTTCAGGTATAAAGATACCGATGACTTAATCCTAGTCAAAGTACCTCTCCATTTTGAATCACACAGGCGAGCAAAAAGGCGACAAAATGACGAACCTCTAGATGATAGCCTAAAGTTCGATACAAGAGGAATTACCTTATTTCGGAAAATCAACCATGAACATATGCCTCCAGGCAGGCTTGAATAATACGGGGAAATAGTCTAGTTAGCTAACTAACTCACAAAGACAATGTATTTCCCTCAGAGAATCACAAGACGCAGTCGCGTCCGCTCGCTAATCAGTCCATTTCTCAACTCCCCGACCTGGGCGGAACAACAAACGACAACCAAGTCGAGACATGCGCAGAGTGACAATCTCTGAGTCGCTGTTCACAATAAGACGATTCTAAGAACATTCGAGATAAAAGTCTTACACAGTCGCGCCTTTTATGGACATGAACAGAAGCGTTAAGAAAGGTTTCAAACATCTACAACAGTTGACTGATACTACCAAATAAGGAGATATGGTCACGCTTCGTTCAAGACATTATAGACCGAACGTGTCTCTATACAAGAGGAGGTAAACTCATAAAAAATAGCAGTATCGATATATCGGGTTCTGTCCCTTTGACCATAAAATATATATATAACATGCATTTCAGTCAAATAATGATCATACATACGAAAAACGATCATACAAAGACTTTGGAAAAAAGTAATTATTTGTGCGTAACATTACCGCACCCTCCCGGAAAAAAAAAAAAATGTTTCATTTTTTTTTCAAAATCCTGGAGCCGGAAAAATCTAGGCTCCTAACGCACGTATGATGCGCGGATATACCTAACAAAATAGCTCAACACTTGGAGCAAAACTGAGATCATATCCCAGGTCCTTAGAGAAAAATTTATCTAAGTATACGCGTATATATCCCAGGAAGGTGCCACCAACACAAACCACAATGCTGGCAACATCATAATAAAAGTCAAATTATTCTCATACCAATATATGAAATCAAATATATTATTATGATATCATACAATGTGTTGCAAATAGCGGTGTAATATATTAATATACCGCACTATTTTATTACATTATGTAATGCATCAGTAACTAATAAGTAATACATGTGTTGATCTTCGTTGACATAAAACATTCAATAGAAGAAGATGTGGACATCATCCGCTCCCAATCTAGGACAGGACTTGATATACTCAAAGTTCCACAATGGACACAATCTCGCATCTTCAATGATGTGCTGCGAAAATATCAATAACACAAATCTTAAAGACAACTGGTAAATCTCTCAATACAATCCTGAAAATAATTTATTTAAATGTGGCCGAGTGATCTTTTGGCCCGTATATCACTAACTAAGCCTTCTTAGATAATTACATGGAACAATGTTATAAATTCCCCCTCAAAAAAGTGAGAAAAAAAAAATCTACTAACATGTCATTATAACATTGGACTGTATATCAGGAAATATATATATGACAGAAGAATCATGTGGAATCGTGTGGGCATCTGGACAGAATGTCCGCCATTACATTATCCGAACCACGGATAGCTCGAACCGAGAAATGAAATGGTTGAAGAGCTATGGCATAACGAGTGGACCTCGAGCTCTTCAAGTTTTTGCTCTGAATAGCAGTAAGCGCTTTCTGGTCGGTTTCCACAATGAAATGTGCGCCTAGAAGAAATCTTTGTAACTTCAGAATAGACCATACCATAGCCAATAACTCACGGTCTAAAACCGAGTAATTCTTTTCTGCAGCATTTAATTTCCTAGAGATATACATCACCGGATGCAGAGTATCAGAATACTCCTGCATTAGTGCTGCCCCAATCCCAGTTGACGAGGCGTCACTTCGAAGAACAAAAGTCTTCTCAATAGTAGGTAACCTAAGAATAGGTGGAGATGAAAATAGGTCTTTAACCTGGTCCAATGAGGATTGACATTCTTTTGACCAGCGGATCAAATTAGGCGACCCTTTCTTCAATAAAGTAGAAAGCGGTGCCATAATGGAGGACAGATTCGGAATGAATCGTCCGTAGAATTGGATCAAACCTAATAGACTCCTTACTTGTTTCTTTGTCTTAGGGACCGAAATGTTAAGTATTTTTGAAACATTGTGGTCCTCTGTCTTTAAAAGACCATGACCAACACGATGACCTAGGAAAGAAATCTCACTAAATCCTATAAAGGCTTTAGAGGGTTTTGCAGTCAAGTTATACTCGCGAAGAGTAGACAGTAATTCGTATAAACCCAAATAGTGATCTTCCCAGGAATCACTGAATAGACAGATATCATCTAGATATGCTATGACATCTGTACGATATGCGAGAATTCGGCGCATCATGCGTACGAATGTAGCAGGGGCGTTCATAAGACCAAAAGGCATGAAATTCCATTGGAATAAACCCCTAGGTGTAGAAAAAGCTGTAAAAGGTTTGGCACGTTCAGTTAGCGGGACTTGCCAATAACCTTTAGACAAATCTAGTTTGGTAAAGAATCTAGAATTAGAAAGTTTATTGAGTAGCTCTTCTAATGAAGGCATAGGTTCAGCGTCGAACTTCGTAACTTGGTTCAATTTGCGATAATCTACGCAAATGCGAATGTTATTATCCTTCTTTCGAACAATAACCATAGACGAAGAGTATGCTGAAGTGGATGGTTCAATGATTTCCAAACGTATCATTTCATCCAATTCTTTTTCGACTTGAGACTGGAAATGGATAGGTATTGGATAGGGTCTGACTCTGATAGGATTATGATCAGTCAGCACAATGTCATGTTCAATGACATGTGTGTGTCCCGGGATGTCTGTAAGAACATCCTGAAATGTTTGCAACATCGAAGAAACTTGTCGATGTTCCTCAGCGGAAAGATTTGGAGAAACGGTCACGTTTTTCCAAGATTCCGTAGAATAAAGTGGGACCATAGAAAGAGGAAGATTGACATCAGAAAAAGTAGTTTCCTCATCCTGTATAACTGACAGCGATGAGTATTGACCATGAGGTACTTGAGAATTGTCCGTTGCCTGGAAAATAGGCTGCAAATAGTCTGGTCTTTCATGAAATTCCGTGAGCATATTTATGTGGAAAGTTTTATGCTTTCCATCAATATCGACAACATAGTCGACATCAGAAATTTTGGAGACTATTGCATATGGACCTTTCCATGCAATTAGAAGTCTGTTCTCCCTTGAAGGAAGTAGGACGAGAGCTTTGTCACCTGGACAAAGTTGTCGTAGACATCTATTCTTATTCGCAAACTGCCTTGCCTTTTCTTTAGCAAATTCGGAAGACGAAGTTGCTAGTCTGCATGCCTCAATGATTTTTTTCCTAAGAGCAATGACGTACTCATAAGAAGACTGAGTCTCATCGCTAATATTATCGGCAGTGATTAGATCGTGAAGTAAAGACATAGGGCCGCGCGGTTGCGCGCCAAAGACAAGTTCAAAAGGGGAAAACCCCGTATGTTCATTGGGGACCTCTCTATACGCAAAGAGAGCCGCGGGTAAGACCCTGTCCCAATCCTGAGGATGATCCTCAGTTATTTTACCCAGTAAAGTTTTTAGAGTCCTATTTAAACGTTCGACCAACCCATTAGACATTGGGTGATAGATACTGCTGAGAGACCTTTTTATATGTAGCATAGACATTACCTGTGACATAGTGTCTGATATCAGTTGAGTGCCATGGTCTGACAATATTTCTCCGGGAAAACCCAAGCGAGAAAATATCAGCCAAAGAGCGTCTGCGATATCAGCAGTTGAGATGCTCTTGAGAGGTATTGCCTCTGGCCAACGTGTGCACATATCGACACATGTAAGAATAAATTGATGCCCTCTAGCCGACTTAATTCTAAAAGGACCGATAATATCTATTGCCATTTTTTGAAAAGGGCGAATTGGAATGTCAGCAGCCTGAATAGGCGCAGCATGTCGTGGTCCTTTAGATTTGACCTCCTGACATACTTTGCAAGAGCGACAGTACATTCGTATGTCCTTGCTCACAAATGGCCAAAAGAAAGCCGCAAGAACTCTCGACTTTGTACGGGAAAAACCCATATGTCCAGCACATTGCGAGTCATGAGCATGTTGCAATATTTGCACCCTCATGCTCTTAGGCACAAGAATTTGTGAATGAGTGGATGTAGTCGAGTCTTGTACCATACGTACAAGTACGCCGTTCTTCATAGAAATCCAAGATTTTCTATTAGTATTTTGATTAGGATCACCTTTTTTTGCTAGAATGAAGAATTTTTGTAACGACGGATCTTCTTCTTGCAATTTGATAAATGAGTCACGTGTAATAGTCAAGTGACTATTTTGTTCATTTACTTCATCATTATTAGTTAATGAAGTTTGAGGTGGATCCAGAGCATGTGCTCTTGTGACCACCGTATTGGTAGCTTCAATGTTTTGCTCTTCCCAAACAGCAATCTGCTGTGGGGTACATTCCCTAACTCCGTGAATACGACCAATAATAAGGTCCGCAATAGGGTTTGGAAGTAGACACGCGTGGACCTCTCCCGTGAAGAAAGGAGTAGCAATATGTATTATGGCAGTAGGATATTTTTCCAACGTGCCACCAAATGTGACACATTTGATGACCTTTCCTGTAGCACAGAATGGATCTACAAGAGATTGCCTAACCCCGACAGTAGTACATCCAGAATCAAACAACACCGAGACTGGATTACTATTTACAAGCCCCTTATGTAATATAAGAGAACCTCTCCCATCATGAGCAACATTAGCAGGAAGAGCGGGCAAAGGATGACCACAGCTTAGAGTACTAATGGTTTTCGGATCAAATAAAGTACTGCATTGGATACATTTATTTGCCCTACCAAAGTCAAAAGATGAGCATCCGATAGCATTATGGTCTTTATCATTATTAACCTGTTTATCTGCTCCCTGAGATTCTTGTTGAACAGAGTTTGTCTGTTGATATCTTTTTCTCTTCTGTTGCGATCTACCGCGACCATTATTGCCTCTGCAATTATCATTAAAGTCCCTACTGTAATTTTTATCCTGGTTTGCGTTCCAGTTTCCATAACTGTCATTACCATCTCTATGCTGTTGAGAACCTCTATTATCTTGGTATTGAGGTCTCTGCAAAAAATATTTTCCTCTATACCGATTACCTTTATGAAAATTTCTAAAGTTACCGGGAATAGAATACCGTGTAATATTAGGTTGTCTCCAGTTCTGGGAAGAAGAATCTCCCTGAAATTGATTACCATGGTTCTGGGCATAATTACGGTTACTCTTTTTATTGAAATTTTGCTGGCTACCCTGAAATTTACGCATAAAATTCGGGCCATAAGGTGCTGCCGAAGCAACTGGCAGACCTTCTTTTACCTTAGAGTTGCTAATGGTTATGTGAGGATGTGCAGTAACATACTGGCTACAATATTCTTCCATTTCTTTTATATTTTTAGGCTTACGCTCATGAAGAAAAGAAAGAAAAGCTTCATTAACAGAAGACATAACCTTGTCTCTAAGAAGTAAGTCCATGAGGGCTTCAAATGTACTTTCTGTCTTAGAAAGCTCAACCCATCGTAAAAAAGTAAGACGTATGCCTGAGATGAATTCTGAGAATTCAACTCCAGTTTCTGGTAACATGTTTTTAAATTTAAGACGATATCCGTCTTCGTTAAGTTGGTACTTCTTTAACAATGCCGCCCTGACAACCTCATAGTTGTTCTTGTCAGGCACATCTACCATACCCAACAAAGTCAAAGCATCACCTCTAAGTATCTTGGACAGATGATAAACATATAATGTTTTATCTATATTATGCACCTTACATGCACTTTCAAATCTATCCAGATAAAATGTTATATCATCAATTGAAGCATTGAATGCTGGTAAATTAAGCTTGAAATCAACAGCATTAGACTTATTAGCAGATGATACCTTATTAGCATCATTAGCATTACTAGATAACTTCAACTTTTCTAACTCCAAAGCTAAGAGTTTTTCTTCATGTTCCATTTTTGCTTTTCTCTCATCAGCTTCTCTTTGTAACCTTCTTTCTTCATCCTCAGCCTGTTTTTCTAATCTTTTATTTTCAGCCTCTATTTCAAGTCTCTTATTTTCAGCTTCTTTTTCAAGTCTCTTATTTTCAACCTCAGCCTGAAGTCTCTTCTCCTGAGATTCTGCTTCTCTTTTTTGTTTTTCCATTTCCATTTGTAATCTCTTTTCATCTACCTGCATCTGCAGTTTTAAATTTTCAGCATCTATTCTCTTTTGTTCAGTTAGTTCTTTCATTTTCTTTTCCTCCGACTTCAATGCCTTGGCATATTGAACAGTCGCAAATTCTTCTAATTTATCACCTGTCTTCCCAAGGGCTTTACCCTGCTCAATAAAGTACTCAAATGTAGACATGATGTCTAAAATGTGAGTACAGAACCTGAAATAATTAATTATCTTATTTCAATCTTAATAGCAACAAGACTTAATAAAGTGCTTGTATAATTACTATGTTTACTCCAATCTCTGTGGGAAACAAGACTTGACACCAATTTGTATTATCAGTTGTACAATAATATCACAAGTCACCTCTTAATTATCAGTGCACTACCCAAATCAGTGCATAACCATCAGTTATTTATCATAACTGCACTACAATAGTGCATAAGGAAAAAAAACCACCAGCTAGTTATGATAAGTGCACTATAGATCAATAGTGCATGAGCATATATGTAACAATAGTGAAAGCTAACTATGCAAGAACTATGCAAACAATAACAAGACAATGTAAACAATAACAAAGTACCAACAATGTAAACAAAACAAAGATCAAAGTCAATGTAAACAATAACAAAGATCAGAGTCAATGTAAACAATAACAAAGATCAACGTCAATGTAAACAATAACAAAGATCAGAGTCAATGTAAACAATAACAAAGATCAAACAATACGAAAACATTCGCATAAGTCAAATAAATAAACAGCGAAACTAAAAAGAATATGATGACAGAATGCGAAGATATGACAAACAAATGACGCTACAGTATATACACAACAATTTACGTGAAGAACTGAATAATAGAAAAGAGGAGACCTACAAATACAAACAATTGAAATCGAAACTAAAAAACAGAAAGAAAGAGAGAAACAAAAAAAAAAAAAAAAATATACAAAAAACGAAAATAAAGCACAACTCGTCACAACTAAACAGATATAGCAACGATTGTCGCTAGCAAATTTCACAGTAGGAAATTCGCACAGTCCCTAACGAAAACGCTAACAGTAGAACCTCTGTGACGTGGTATCATCTACTGAAAGACACCGCCCAACCGAGAAAACCCGCAGAAATATAAACATATAAATACAAATCCAAATAACATATAACATGTAAACATATAAAGAGTGCGAAAAATGTGATAGACAGAAGGCTCAGTTAGAACATAAGGGCACAGTTCACAAAAAAAACAGGCCACTTAACTTCTATGTATCCACAACGTCAGCACAGTTCAGAACAGGATGTGATCAGCATTCTTAGGACAATGATCCAACGTTGATCCATATCTGCTCTCGTAAACTGCCATGACGAAGGAAATGAGCTTCTAACAGGAAACAGCTTCTGACAGGAAACAGCTTCTGAACTTGACCTTCTGAATCTGCAACAGTAATTCTGAGACCGGAACAGTTGTTACGGCACTTGTCCTTCTTCTCAACAGATCAGGAAATCCATTCGCTCGGTACTTGTCCTTCTATTTGTAGACAAACTTCAATACCGCCGAGCAGCGCCGGGTAGTTTCAAAATATCAACAACTGTCAGTACTGCTGCGTCTTTCAAAAAATTTCATCAAAGGTGATGAATAGCAACTGCAATGTTGTCTTGTAGTCTGCTGATGATGTCTGGGTTTGTTGACCCCCTTGAGAGTTGGTACCAGAATAAACCAACTATTGGCCACCATGAATTGATAAGGGTGGAATTAGGATGCCGTCAAATTACCACCTCTATCGACACCAGGTATTACAATGCAAGATGTGGGTGTCTTATCTGGTTTAGATTGTTGCGGTGTGTGTGTTGCAGTAGAACAGTTCAGGGTACACCACAGGCAACATGACGTGTAGAGTCATAAAAATGGTAACTTCGCTTTAGGTTTATACCATTTATTGCACGCCACAAAACAGTCATGATACTTATGTTATCATCAGCATAGTATAACGAATGCAGCATTCAAACTCATGTTAACTGACAGTCATGTAGGAGTCAATACTCAATAGTTGTATGGAAAACAAATATCATAGCGAAGCTTGATAAATAATACATATAACTTCTGCAACCGTGGTCCGCTGCAGATCCTTAATGTTCATAGACAATAATAATTATTCCTTCCTGATGCTAGCAGATCAGATGTATACAATACGTCCGTTTACTGTCTGCACGTGAGTAGCATACATGGATTACAGGTCAGCTCGACCTTTATAACCTTCCTAAGTCTAACCATCTGACTTGGACGTGATCTCTGATATAACGAATCCTGGAACACAGACAATAGTCTTGTTGGTCTAGAGCGACCCATAGATATATAACTAGTTCAGGTATAAAGATACCGATGACTTAATCCTAGTCAAAGTACCTCTCCATTTTGAATCACACAGGCGAGCAAAAAGGCGACAAAATGACGAACCTCTAGATGATAGCCTAAAGTTCGATACAAGAGGAATTACCTTATTTCGGAAAATCAACCATGAACATATGCCTCCAGGCAGGCTTGAATAATACGGGGAAATAGTCTAGTTAGCTAACTAACTCACAAAGACAATGTATTTCCCTCAGAGAATCACAAGACGCAGTCGCGTCCGCTCGCTAATCAGTCCATTTCTCAACTCCCCGACCTGGGCGGAACAACAAACGACAACCAAGTCGAGACATGCGCAGAGTGACAATCTCTGAGTCGCTGTTCACAATAAGACGATTCTAAGAACATTCGAGATAAAAGTCTTACACAGTCGCGCCTTTTATGGACATGAACAGAAGCGTTAAGAAAGGTTTCAAACATCTACAACAGTTGACTGATACTACCAAATAAGGAGATATGGTCACGCTTCGTTCAAGACATTATAGACCGAACGTGTCTCTATACAAGAGGAGGTAAACTCATAAAAAATAGCAGTATCGATATATCGGGTTCTGTCCCTTTGACCATAAAATATATATAACATGCATTTCAGTCAAATAATGATCATACATACGAAAAACGATCACACAAAGACCAACTGCATTCAATGTATCCGTCTCTGGATGAGATGGTGCATTGTCCAGTAGAAGAATTACTTTTCCAGTTTTCTTTTCTTGTTCTCTAAACCTCTTCACATTTGGGATGAACTGATTTGTATACCAATCAAGAAATATTTCACTATTCATCCAAGCACTCTTCTGTGCTTTGTAACACAATGGGAGACATGTCACATTCTTTAAACAACGGGGTTTTTTGGCTTTGCCGATCATTAGCACCGGTAAACGATGACTTCCACTGGCATTCGCGGCTACCAAAATTGTTACTCTCTCTTTGCACTTTTTAAACCCAGGGGCAGCTGCTTCGCGCTGAGATGCAAGTGATTTTTGAGGCAATGATTTCCAGTATAAGCCAGTCTCATCGGCATTATACACATCATCGAGTGAATAACCTTCTTCTTCCAAAAAAGCCAAGAAAGTTTCTTTAAAATTTTTAGTGGCAGTTGCATCGCTAGATAAAGATTCCCCTTGAATCTCCAATTCTCGTATGCCATGACGAGATTTAAAGTTTCTTAACCATCCCTGGCTAGCCTTAAAGTCAGGAGGACCGTCAAGTTGATTGTTGAACTGAAGTGCCTTTTCACACAACAGAGAACCAGAGATAGGTTCCCCTTTGCTTCTTCTTTGCACAAACCATATATACAAAGCCTCTTCCAAGTTCACATCTTTCGCATTTCTCATGGTTTTACGTTTCTTCGACCCATTTTCACTATCAAATTTCGATGCAAAACTCATAATTTTATCCTTGTTACTTTTGATGTCAGAGACGGTAGCTTTCCCAACATTGAAAATCCTCGCAAGTGAAGACACAGTTCACCTTGTCCTAGTCTCTTGATAATTTCTGTTTTCGTTTCAATTGACAAAACATTGCGGTTCCTTTTATATGCTTTAGGCCTACTGGAAGGTGCCATATCGCACAGAGAAATACTTGTACACCAAAATTATTCTGCTGTAGTAGCAGACACAATTATTTTAAGTTGAACTGTCTGTTTAGCCAGTGTTCTACCTAGAACGCACACGTACTTTGGATTGGTAAACCAGATATTAACTGACTTTATGATCTAACTGACTTCCTGTACGTAAGCGACCGACCATTAGCCATCCCATTCTCTACAAATTGTTCGCACACATTTGAAGTTTGCCGCATCAAAAGATTCAGAATTTTAGTCTAACGTGACTGTGGCATCTGATTTTTTTTTTTTTTCTGGAAAAAGTGTTCGGATAATTGGATGTTCGGATAATTGGGGTTCGGATAAATGGAGTTCTACTGTACTTGCAAAAAGGCACACAAAAAAAACTATTTAATACATTGTAAATTTTGTAATTGTTTACCGTAACCCATTTAAGATGTGGAGTCTATTAGGGTAGGAGACAACAATATTATTGAGAGCAAAGGTATGTGTATATTGTGAAGACATTTTCTTTCTTCTTTAAAAACGTTGTCCATCTTATTCCTCTTGGGCTGTCGTCTGACTTCTTTTAAATGTTAATGAAAATAAATCTCCCAAAGATATAAATTGGAAAAAAAAAACATATTTTTTGTTTTTTTAAATATTTTTTTTGACATGGAATATCAAAGACATTCTTGTTGTGAGTTAAAAATGAAAGCAAGCGAAGTAAAGGTGACAAGAAGTATGTGGTTTGACAGAGTGTGAGAATTGACAGAACAGAACTAATGTATATGCTTAAAATAAAGATTGCAAGTAGAAGAAATGTTTATAGTAGTCATGCTCCAAATGGGGCAGGATGTGGTGATGATGACAGTGTTGGTTCCACAGCACAATATCATGTCTGTATTATTTAAAATATTTTAAGCAGCAGTCAGTGTTTTTTGGCTGCCTTAGATGTTAGTATATCTTTATTGCATAAGGGCAGTTCAACTATATCTCCCCTTGGACTTTTGTTTTTGGCATCCTGTATGTGGTGTAGAAACATGGACAATGAATAAGCAATTGGAAGAACGAATTGAGACTCTTGAGATGTGTAGAAGAATGGGGCGCATCTCATGGAAAGAGAAGAAAACAAATAAAAGAGGTCCTACAAAATCTAGGTATGAAAAGAGAACTAATGAGGGAGATCAAAGTTAGGCAGCTAAAATACTTTGGACACATAAAAAGGCATAACACCTTGCAGAAGATGTCATAAAATTAACCGTGATACAACGTTAAAATATCTCCAATGATACAACGTAGGGATAAAAACTAATGCGTAAGCTACTAGAATACATGATCGCCCACGCCGCGGGTCACCACCCGCCATGGAAATTAAATTGTTAGACATGAAGGCAAAACGTTTACCCTTGGAGCGGGATGAGAACGGAGATCAGAGGAAAAAATATGACTGAAACGTGCTTGAAACTAGCAAGGCTAAAAGGACGCAAATTGGTGGGGCAAGGGAAAAAAAAAAATATTCACGTCCCCAAGTTGACACAAGGTAAAGAAATCGACAAAAGGGACCTTAGCTATTATACGCCACAGTCATTTCTTGGACGCTTTTGCGATAACTTAGTCCGTTTATTTGAATGCAGTGACGAACGCATTACAAAACCAACTAACCTTGAAAAGTAACTTTTTCTTAATAATGATGTTAGGAATATAAAACCTAGCTGGCCGGATGGCCCATCTTGAGCAGTGAAATAATATGCTTTCATTTATACAGACGGATAGATAATAAGAAAGATATTGACAAAAGACTGTGTTGTTCATATCAGCGAGCGTCTGCATTGAAACAAAAATGTCCCTAATTTTCAAAAACTGCAGTCTTGAGACTCAAAGCGCTAAAATCTAGTTGGTATGAAAGAGAGGGGATGGGCTGGAGAATTGTGGCTAAAAATAACTTTAAAGGCAAAATTGTGTAGGGGAAGGCAGAGTTGGTTCAAAAAACAAGTGTGTTTTTTTGTGAAACGCAAGTAGAGACGGACGGACCAACAGACAAATATGCATACTTGACTGAGGTATGACTGAAATGACTTTTTGGTAGTAGGTTTGAATTTGAAATTAAAAAAGGCGGTGATTGGCCATAGATGAATATATTATCGGCGCTCAGACGCGCATTTTTGCCATTCGTTATAAGTTGTCCTAGTAGACACAGTAAATAATATAGTGGTGTATTCCCAGAAGCAAATTGATATCTTTAGAGGGACGCCATACTAAAGCCAGCAGCTCAGCTGAGTTTTGCTAGCAATTAACTGTGTTCTATATTCATAATTCTGGTAAGACTGAAAGTATTTCTTTGTATATTTTAATATGTGTTTAATGTTTCGAGTGATTTGATACTGCCATATCAAAATCTATCCCTTACAACAAGTAAGGATTCGCTCTAGACCCCCCGCCCCAGTTCAGGGTCTAGAGACAAATAAAATACATAAACTCCAGCAAGGATTATGAAGGACAGATCAAGTGTTGAGATCAGTGGAACATATCACCTATCCTATTCTATGGCAGAAAGCTAATGAACATATTTCAGAATATGTAGTCTGGGAGAACTTATCCTATGTGAAACCAACTTGGTAAGATGTGTTGTATGGTCAAAAAGATCTGACCCGTTGTTGAAGGACTTTCGTGTGGGGTTACTGGTTGTGTTGCCTGAATTCTGATCGTGCTAATGTTCTTACGCGAATGGGGTGAACCTCACCTTCGGTTTGTCGTAATGCCTGAACTTGGCATCAAGATGTAAACAACTGTTCATCTTATTAACTCAGCAACTTGACATAAAATACGTAATTCATAAGGTTGAATGGTGTAACGTGATTCAACGAATAATGCCTCCGGTTCGAGTCCTTCAACAATTTAATATGGATTACACACATACATAAACAGTTCAATTCACACATGAGGTACATGCATCAATCAATCAATAGCGTAGACTGCTGTTTTACGTGTCAATGTCCGTTTAAGGATACAATGCAGTAATTGTCGTCAGAACATCACAGCTATATGCACGCGCAGATAGAATGGCTACCTGCCGACAGTGAGACTGTGAGTCTAATTACTTCGTATAAAGTAGACGATTATCTTTCTCCTTCCAAGGATGTAGTTAATCACTAAACTCCATAAGTTTCCTCTCTCGTAGAGTTCTAGGACTGACCCTGGTCCTGCATAAATACACATATAAATGGCTATATCATGCCATTAATTTGGAAGGCTAGAAAAACGCAGCTATTCAGCTTGACGGTCAAAGTAACAAAGGGTCGCGTCTCCTAGTTACCGACTGTGACCCAAACAACGCTAGACACGTCATAATCGATCGTGTATGGAGCGTTCAATAATTGAAACATCTATCGCAATATATTAAATGTCTTAACCTTTACAATTGCACGTCTGCTAACCTTTAGCAGACGGCGTTAATAACATATACCGTAACACCCGTCTATGTGGTGTTGTTGTTGTGTGTAGTGTTGTGTCCAGAAATGGGTTAGAGGATGGAATTCTGACACATGACCAATACTTTATTGCAGAGCTGTGAGTTTTTATTTGGCACCAATGTGGTGTCAAATGATGAGTTACTAATACAAGAGTGGACCCGTGCAGTTTATATTTTGGCAGAGCAGCCTGATATTGCCCCCAAGCACGGAGAGGTGGGGCCACCAGATCTCAGCACCAGAGCTGCACATTCAAGCTACGTGAGCGTCTGGTCTGCTGAGAATTCACCAACTCAACTTATTTTCTAACACACCCATAAAATTTCCATCAAATAACTGGACAATGTGTAGTCGCCATAGACAGGGAGTGATGAGGCCACCCCAACAGCACATCCATTAAGTGTTCTCCCAAATAGATTACAACTATAAACAGTAGTAGTAATATTAACTAGTCTTGTAAATACATATGTACACACCTTTCATTTATTATGTCATATTCATGCATTTCTTTCATAATTGCAAAACCTTTCATATGTTCTGACCAAAATAAAACCTTGGTTCAGAACAAATAAATTTAAAGAAAATTACTATCCAAATTTTTACACACATCTGAGTTAGTTCAGTGTGTTTTATAACATTTTATTACTATTATTAGACTTGTTAAATATCTGTGTGTGTGTGTATGTAAACCACCACAACACATTACATATCAATACCCTAGAATTTTAACGTAGCCACATTCATTAAAAAAAAAAAAGATAGGTGTGAGGTCGTAGTGGTAGCAAGAAGGGCCTTCTGAAAATTCACAGCTACATTTATCTCAGGAGCCTTCACAGCTGACCTCATGCATCACATTAAGTAATATCACAATCATACAATACCATCAAATCCCCTACATATATTGGGGTCTCT
Source organism: Oreohelix idahoensis (assembly GCA_024509875.1). Lineage (NCBI taxonomy): Eukaryota > Metazoa > Mollusca > Gastropoda > Stylommatophora > Oreohelicidae > Oreohelix > Oreohelix idahoensis. Next base: position 134,825 of record JAMPIV010008419.1, read on the forward strand.
TTGGTCCGGGATAATTAGCCTATCAAATAATATTAGGATCTCCTGGGGGGAGAATTAAATTTAGGGGAACACATTATAAAAATTAAAAGTGTCCCTTAAAATTAAAAGTGTCCCTGAAAATAAAAGTTGGTGAATCTTCACAGCCAGTGGTAGTTAATTGATTAATTAATTAATTAGAATTATTTTAGACTAGAGTAATTAGAATTACTTTTAGTGGTTGGAAATTTTTTATTTGCACATTGCTAGATTTGTTTAAAAAGTATGGCGGAGCTAGCAAAATTCCGATCAGCTGCTGTGCTGACCGCAAAGGAGATGGGAATGGGTGGTCAGATTTTAATTCAATATGTAACGGCTGAATGTGATAAATATATTGAAAGGGAAGAAAGAAGATTAGAAAAAGAGGCTGAAAGAAAATTAGAGTCTGAAAGGTTGGCTGAAGAGAAGAGGTTACAGAGGCTGCTGAGACTAAGAGGTTACAAATTGAGGCTGACAAAGAGGCTAAAGCATTGACAGGCAGAAGAAAAACGACAGCAAAGGGAAGCAGAAGAAAAAAGATTGACTGCCGAAAGGGAGGCAGAAGATAAAAAGGCCGAAAGGGAGGCAGAAGATAAAAAGGCCGAAAGGGAGGCAGAAGATAAAAGATTGACTGCCGAAAGGGAGGCAGAAGATAGAAGGTTGCAGAGGGAGCACGAATTACGACTAAGGGAGCTGGAGCTACAAGGCCAGGCTCCTGAAAATGGTGCCAGCCCTTTTGCCTCAGATGCTACGCCCAGTCTGGGAGCCTCAACATCAGCTATGGGGTTTCATTTAGACCATTTTGTTGAAAAAGACGATGACATAGAGGGGTACCTAGGACGTTTTGAGTTATTAGCTACTACATATGGGTTAGAGAGAGAGAGGTGGAGTTTAAAGTTATCACAGGGACTGAGAGGTACTTCTTATGAAGTCTTCGCAAAAATGAACAGAGAAGACCAAGACAATTATGACATGTTAAAGCAGGCTTTGTTATTGAGGTACGAAAAAAATGGTGAATTTTATCGTAAGAAATTTAGAAATGCCAAACTGTTGTCTGGGGAGACATACCACCAATTCTCTGCCAGACTGGAAACCTATTTGGAGAAATGGACTGCTCTGGGGAAGACCCAAGATCTTAAAGAGATGATCATGATTGAGCAATTGAGAGAGTCCATGGCTCCAGACATGAGAAAATTTCTCATGGAACAAGGTGCAGAGAAGTTGGGGGAGGTTTTTAAATGTCGCTGAGAGGTATCAGGCAGCCCAGGCAGAGGTAAGTGGTGCTAAAAAGAAGCACATAGACAATTTTAAAGCTCCACAGCAATTTAATAAATTTGATAATAGAGAGCAGGGAAATAAAGGTAGGACAAACTTTGAACGGCCAAGAAATGACTACCGAGACAGAAACTCACAGTTCAATGACCAAAAATCCAATGAAAGAAAACCGTTTAACCAAGGAAAAAGATGGTGTAAATGGTGCAAGAAAGATAACCATAACACCGAATTTTGTAGAAGGAAACCTTCAAACATTGCTGCAATGAAGTCGGGGACTCAAAGATTAAAGGTTAATCCTAATGGACAGCAGGAACCTTATCACCCCCCAGTTTGTGAGGATGTTATTTGTAATGGGGTCACCATAAGGTGCCTTTATGATACAGGTTTGGATTATGATTCAGTTGTGAAGTCTAGCCTAGTGGACCCAAGTCAGTATACCACAGAAACAGTGGAAATACAAGGGGCAACTAAGGACATACCACTCATGACACTTCCCATCGCAAGGATAACGGTGAAAACTCGCTATGTGGAAGGAGAAATCAGAGCAGCAGTGATAGATGAACCAATCTACCCTCTGATATTGGGGTGTAGATACGTCTTCTTGGGGGATCCCGAGAGACCTGTGATCATGGCGACAGTGCAGACCAGGTCACAGAAGAAGGAGGAAGAAGGTGAACCTATAAATGCTCATCCAGAGGAGATGAGGAAGGCGCAGGCTGAGGATAGGACACTCAAGCCATGTTTTAAAAAATTGCCCAAATGCCACACACCTCCAAGCAAGGGGGAATATTTTATGAAGAACAAACTATTATACAGGAAGGCCGGAGCTGGAACAAATGGTCACAACCAGCTGGTTCTTCCCACTTCATATAGGGATAAAGTGATGGAACTCGGGCATGCGATTCCCTTCAGTGGTCACATGGGGATCAGCGCCACAGGACAGCGTATAGCTTGTCATTACTTCTGGCCAGGGATAACGGAGGATATAAAAAGATATGTCAAATCCTGCCCAGAATGTCAAAGGGTAGCTCCAAAGCACTGGACTGCTCCTGCAACTCTAGGGGAAATGCCCATAGTGGGAACACCTTTTGAGAGGGTTGCAGTGGATATTGTGGGACCTCTCACTCGGACCAAGAGGAGGAACAGTTACATCCTTACTCTGGTGGACACTTGTTCTATGTGGGGAGAGGCGGTAGCCCTGCCATCAATTGATTCAAAACATGTAGCAGAGGCACTACTTACAATATTTACCCGATTAGGATTCCCGCATCAAATCTTGACGGATAATGGCTCTCAGTTCAAGGGGAAACTAACGGAAGAAGTTTTTAAGCTATTTCAAGCCAGACACTTTCATTGTAGTCCGTACCATCCGCAAGGGAACGGCCAGGTAGAGAGGTTCAACGGGACTCTCATTTCTATCCTGAGAAAGCTGGCACACGAAAAACCGGATCTGTGGGATCAATTCCTGCCCGCCGCATTGTTTGCGTATCGGGAGGTACCACATAGTTCAACCGGGATGGCTCCCGCAACTCTGCTATTTGGGAGGCCAATAAAAGGTCCATTAGAAGCCTATTAAGGACCTGGACAGATGAGAAGGCGGAAGAGACTGTTACCTCATCTTATCAATACGTGAACGAACTGACCACTCGTTTGAAAGCTGGATGGAAACTGGCAAATGATAATTTGAAACAAGCCAGGAAGAAACATGCAGCATATTTTAATAGGAAGGCAAAGGACAGAGAACTAGCTGTGGGAGAGAAGGTGCTGCTTCTACTACCCGGTAGCCAGAATAAATTACAAATTGGATGGCAAGGTCCATATACGGTTCTAGAGAAGGTGTCTAGAACAAACTATAAAATTGACAAAAAAGGGGAAGGAGAAAGTTTATCATGTAAACCTGTTAAAGAAGTATCTGGACAGACCACTCCAGGAAAGCACCCCCTTACTGACCTTAGCTATCGCAACTCAAATGCAAAAGGAACCACTCACCTCACATGAATACCCATTACATCCTTGTGAAACAGCAGCACAGGTAAAAGTCAGTAAGCACCTGACTAAAAACCAGAGGGAGAGAGTTCAACAGGTTCTGGAGGAACATACAGATGTATTAACAGATAAACCAGGCCATACAAATTTGCTACAGTATGACATGAAACTGGTAGACTCAAACCCAATCTGTATGAGAGCCTATTCTATTCCGTTCGCGAAGGAGAAGGCATTGAAGGAAGAAATAGATTATTTGTTGAAGGAGGGGATTATTTCACACAGTGAATCATCTTTTAGCTCTAGTGTCGTTTTGTTGAGAAAACCGTCTGGGGAACACAGACTGTGCATAGATTACAGGAAACTGAATGCTGTCACAGAAGGACAAGTGGATCCATTACCAGACACAAAACAGTTATTTGCCAGACTGAACAAGGCAAAATACTTTTCAAAGGTGGATCTTAGTAAAGGCTATTACCAGATCCCAGTGAAGCCTGAAGTGAGACCTTATTTGGCTTTTAGCACTTCGGATGGACATTATGAATTCAACATGCTACCATTCGGACTGAAAAATGCTCCGAGTGTATTTTCAAGGATGATGCGCAAATTGTTGGATCCCCTGAATAACCCATGTATCACGAATTTCATGGATGATATTCTCGTCGCCACAGAGACATTTGAAGAACACATTGAAGCTCTAGAAATGTTATTTAATAGGCTTAGGGAGGCGAACTTAACTGCTAGGCCAACAAAATGTTGCATTGGATGCAAAGAGTTGGAATTCTTGGGACACACTGTATATTGACCCCTGATCCCAAGAACTTGGAAAAACTGCAGAGAGCACCTAGACCACAAACAAAAAAGGACGTGCGATCATTCGTGTCGTTATGCGGATTTTATCAAAAATATATCAAAGATTTTAACTCTATTTGTGCTCCTCTGACTGATCTGACTCGCAAGGGACTTCCAGATAAAATTATTTGGACTGCGCAAAGTGAATTAGCGTTCCAAGACTTAAAGGAAAAACTCACTAGCAAGCCTATTCTCAAACTGCCTGATTTGACACAGGACTTTGTCTTAAGAACCGATGCCAGTAATGTAGGACTCGGAGCGGCTTTGTTGCAAAGATCATCTTCACCTGATGGGGAACTGAAACCAGTCGCTTATGCAAGCCGCAAATTGAATAAGGCGGAACAAGGATACTCCACAAGCGAAAAAGAATGTTTAGCGTTAATCTGGGCAATAAAGAAGTTTCAAATCTATCTGTATGGTAGGACTTTTGTGGTCGAGACGGACCATCAGCCTCTCGTATTCTTATCTCAGGCTAAGCATGAAAACGCAAGATTGCTGAGGTGGTCTTTATTGCTTCAACCTTATCAGTTTAGTATCCAATATATCCCAGGCAAATTGAATGTCGGTGCAGATTTCCTCAGTCGGCACCCCTGTGATCAAAATTAGAGTAATGGCAGGCGTGAGGAGAGATTTTATCTATGTGTATCACTGGTTTTGGAACTTGCCGTAGGCATGTTTTCAAGTGGGGAGATGTGTCATAAAATTAACCGTGATACAACGTTAAAATATCTCCAATGATACAACGTAGGGATAAAAACTAATGCGTAAGCTACTAGAATACATGATCGCCCACGCCGCGGGTCACCACCCGCCATGGAAATTAAATTGTTAGACGTGAAGGCAAAACGTTTACCCTTGGAGCGGGATGAGAACGGAGATCAGAGGAAAAAAATATGACTGAAACGTGCTTGAAACTAGCAAGGCTAAAAGGACGCAAATTGGTGGGGCAAGGAAAAAAAAAAAAATTCACGTCCCCAAGTTGACACAAGGTAAAGAAATCGACAAAAGGGACCTTAGCTATTATACGCCACAGTCATTTCTTGGACGCTTTTGCGATAACTTAGTCCGTTTATTTGAATGCAGTGACGAACGCATTACAAAACCAACTAACCTTGAAAAGTAACTTTTTCTTAATAATAATGTTAGGAATATAAAACCTAGCTGGCCGGATGGCCCATCTTGAGCAGTGAAATAATATGCTTTCATTTATACAGACGGATAGATAATAAGAAAGATATTGACAAAAGACTGTGTTGTTCATATCAGCGAGCGTCTGCATTGAAACAAAAATGTCCCTAATTTTCAAAAACTGCAGTCTTGAGACTCAAAGCGCTAAAATCTAGTTGGTATGAAAGAGAGGGGATGGGCTGGAGAATTGTGGCTAAAAATAACTTTAAAAGGCAAAATTGTGTAGGGGAAGGCAGAGTTGGTTCAAAAAACAAGTGTGTTTTTTTTTTTTTTTTTTTTTTTTTTTTTTTTTGTGAAACGCAAGTAGAGACGGACGGACCAACAGACAATAATGCATACTTGACTGAGGTATGACTGAAATGACTTTTTGGTAGTAGGTTTAAATTTGAAAGGAAAAAAGGCGGTGATTGGCCATAGATGAATATATTATCGGCGCTCAGACGCGCATTTTTTGCCATTCGTTATAAGTTGTCCTAGTAGACACAGTAATAATATAGTGGTGTATTCCCAGAAGCAAATTGATATCTTTAGAGGGACGCCATACTAAAGCCAGCTGCTCAGCTGAGTTTTGCTAGCAATTAAACTGTGTTCTATATTCATAATTCTGGTAAGACTGAAAGTATTTCTTTTGTATATTTTAATATTTGTTTAATGTTTCGAGTGATTTGATACTGCCATATCAAAATCTATCCCTTACAA